>CAODLS012331792.1:0-17202 GCA_948243855.1 Flueggea neowawraea | reverse complement strand
ATCACTAACTAACTAAAGCAAATTAAGATTTACAACCGATGTAATAACCAACCAGACAAAAATGTCAACGACTTGATATCAAATGGTGCAGCAAACACTCAAAAGCCTTCAAACTATCTCCCTCTCCAACACAAAGTCGTCGACATCTCTGAGAGAAGAAGAGACTTTCTCTTCTTGCTTTGTGTCTCGTGATTAGTTTGGTGGCATCTAAGTTGCGGGTACATACCACATGCTCGTTGCTTAACTGTGATATGTAGTACATGGAGACTAGCATGACCTTACTTGCTTGGCATTCTACAGATCCATATTTCGTTAGGCGTCTATAGAGGTAGGCTTGATTCCCTATGTGTTATTATATTTTTGTATAGAATACTTTCAATTTAGTTTTTAGTTTATTTTTTTTTGTTTTTACATTTACATATTATATATATTGGTACTAAATAACAATCTATGGATAGAATATCAATTAAAAATTAGATAAATAATAATCCATGGATAGAAAATAAAATAAAAATACAAAAAAATGAAAAAAAAAATAATTGAAGACAAAAAAATCCAAATAAATAAAAAAGGAAATTACTTAATTAATGTCATACGTAATTATTTTAAATATGATAATACATAAAAATGATCATTTAAATATTATTTTGTATTTTTCAAAAAAAAAGTTACCATTTTATAGGCATGATATTTAGAATTTATTTGAAGCCATGCATGAAGTAAATAAGTCATGCATGAAAGTGGTCCTTTGAACATCGTTTTTTATTTGTTGAAAAAAGAAAAAAAAATCATTTTTTAATAAGTAAAAAATACATAAGTGCTACAAAATATCCTCAAATAACTACGTCTAATATTAGAGGTCTGTTAGATAGACAAATGCCTTTAAAATCAATTATCAACCGACTGACGTATTAATGATTAACCTTGCAGTAATAAATATGACCTGGTAGCAAATTTCAAAGGCCAACTATTTTGGGCAAGGATATCAACCGCGTAATTTCCTCACATTAGAAATGTTATCACTATTACATAATTAAAATGTTCAGTATCCAAAATAACACTTGTTATTTGACCGAAAAATTAAATTCTTATTTAGAAATAAATCATTTAAGCATTTTTACAACAATAAATTAACTTGTATTCAAAAAATAAATTCAATAAAATTATATGAAATTAATTTATAATAAAACACTACAGAAGATATAGAAAGTTCGAAGTTTTGAGAGTGGTCCAAAGTCCAAAGTAAATGTGTTATGGGCTGCCTTTTTAGTTGGGCTTCCAATATCTAAACTCAATTTTCAGGCTCCTATGGGCTGAACCGTTTTTATGGTTACATTTTGGGCCACTTTCATAGTCGCAGCATCTATTCTAACATACTAATTATCTACGCACGTGTGTTGCATGTAATATATGTTTATATTAAATTATTGAATAATTAAATTTAAGATATTATTTTATTTTAATTATGATAAACACATAGATTTCATATAAAAAATTTATAGAATTATAATATACATAAAATAAAAATTTTGACATGCATTAAACTAATCAGTTATCTAATAAAAACTTTATGGAAGAAGATCTTAGTGATTTTTTTTTGTTACAATGACTAAAAAATTTTCATAATCTTTCTTTGATTTAATTTTTTTAATAAAATATATATTAGATTAGTCTATATCAATTCTCTTTAAATTAGTAATAAAAGAAATAAAAAGTGATTTGTCAATTAAATACGTAATTAGAGTATTTAACACATTTTCAAAGAGTAATAATAATATAGATAAAGAGTACAAATTAGTGAACATATAAAACTAAATATTGATTACTTTATTATCTTTTTAATATTATCTTTTTTTATTTTTATATAATTTAAAATTATATATTATTCTCAAAACAAGTGTAAAATCAATAGAATTACAGTTTCACTTTACCTAATTTAACTGTACTAAACTCTATCCAAATTAATGATGAACATCAAACAATGAACATATAATTGAGTGAACGCTATACTCAACAATCTTCGTGCTTCTCATAGTTGCTAAACTCGTATATTTTTGTTGAGACATATTAGTAGATCTCTTCTAAAAGTAAATAGAAATTTTTCAGATCTTACAAATATGAGTATTAAAGAAAATGGTTTCAAGATCATTATACTCATCCAATAGCATAAATATAATCAAAACACAAACATGTATTTAAACTCCTGTTGTAAAATGATATGCCAATTTTGCCACAATTGTAAGCCAATTAATAGAATATTCAAAGTTTATTTACATGGGTTGAAGTATATATTTCAAAAGATAAGTGTATAACAACAAAGTAATTGTGAAACGAATGATATCAATAATTTCATTATCTTAAAATGAAATACGCAATGCATATGGTCTAAGATAAAAGTCAAATGGGAAAACATATTATTTGGTTAGTAGTTTAAGATGATCAAACTACCAGCACAAAAAAATAAGGCATTACAAATTTTTTAAGACAATTATCTTTAAAGTTTTTAAGATAATTACGAATTGTTAGATTTTTTTTGAAATAGATAAAGTTTAGATTTTTATTGAGATAATTACAAATTATTTCAAAAAATCAATGTATTTATGATTATTAAAAAATAAGAGTATATTTGTAATTATAAAAAATAAATAAGGATATAATAGTTTTAAAAAAATTTCTATACATCTGTACATTTATATATGTTATAATTACATATCTATTGGGTCTACTTCAATATTTTGGCATAAAATAGAAAATCACTCACGTTACGGTACCAAATTTTTTAAATTACATTTCTATTTTAAAAAATTACATTTTTGCATTATTCTTTAAAACTTGTTTGAAACTTGTTTAAAATTTGTTCATTTTTTGGACTTGTTTTAAAATTGTCTATATGTTGTTTATATATTATTTATTGTTTAAAACTTATTTATATGGATTTTATATGTTGTTTCTTGTTTAAAACTTGTTTATATGTTGTTTCTTGTTTAAAACTTGTTTATATGTTTTTTCTTGTGTAAAACTTGTTTATAATTTGATTAAAATCTGTTCATTTTTTCGGACTTGTTTATAATATGTTTGTATGTTATTTATATGTTATTTCTTGTTTTAAAACTTGAATATTGTTTATATATTGTTGATATATTTTTTATATGTTAAAAAATAATATCTAAGAAAGTTATCAGTAACATATAAACAATATATAAACAACAAACAACAATATATAAATTATAGATTTATTTATATATTATTTTCAATATGTAAACAACATATAAACAACAAAACAATAACGTTTATCTTATTTATATGAAAATTATATGTTATTTTTATGTTGAAAACAACATATAAATAAGATACCAACAATAAATCAGCAACATATAGAAATTCAAATTTCTTTATTTATTTTTTTGAACATATGAAACACATATAAACAATATATAAATAAAATATCAGCAAAATATAACAACATTCAAACAATATACAAAAAAAAAATCATATAAACAACATACCAATAACATATAAATAACATAACATGTTCGTACGGAATACCCGTTGATAGGTTGCATTTTAAGCATATTTAATGTTGCATTTTATTTTTGTTTTACATCATACATTATTGTTATTCGTGTCTTTTTATGTCTTTTGTCTTCTTTGGTGGTTTAAGTGGAATGTTGGTGAAACATGAGGATTTGGAGTTATTTTGGGCACATTTCAGCTTGGAGGGCATTTTGGCATGACCATACTGTAGAAGGCACGAAGACTGGACTGACTTATTTTGAATTGGACAGCGTGTTTTCACTGTTGGGCCTCAAAAACTGAGCCTTATGAACGTGTATGAAGGTTGTTGATCTATTTTTACTGCTAGAACAATACATTACGGTTATTATTAGTATTTTATCAATATTATTTGCATTAGGAATAGGTTTTGAAGGAGAACACATATAAATACTCTCTTAAACTCATTATTTGGGAGGCTTTTGATTACCCTAAGGGGGCAGCACACCCTTCAACTATTTCCTCTCATATTTTGCATGTTTCTTCTTTGTTTGAGTAGCTGAACAATTCTCTAGCCAAGGTACTTTCAAGGTTCGATCTTATTATGTTGTGAGACTCATATTTTTATATGTTATTGAGTATTTCGAGTATTTATTCAGTTTTTGTGCCTTAGTTCCTTTATTATTATTTCGATTAATTGATTGATGAAGGCTTGTTGATTGATTAATTGAGATAATATATTATTATTTAGGATTGATAGCGCGTCACATTAGTCCTAATTTAGGTAACGAATAACGTGAATTTATGTGTTGGACGTTGTTCATTGTTATGAAACTAAATAATCTGGCTTAAATGAATCACGTCGTTTTCGGTTTTACTAGTTATGATATGGGTCTCTTTTGTTCTTACTGCTGTCATAGATTAAATCTTGCAGGGCATCTCGAGGGTTGTCTAGTGGTTAGAAAAATAGTCTATAGGGCGTCTCGGGGCTATCGAACAGGTAAGAAGAGATGAATTAATTGAGTGCGTCACTATTAACTTTAACTCTATCTATTCAAATGCTTTATACTAATCTTTTACATTTGTGATTAATTGATTGGATTGAACTGAGCAGTATCTTGCTAGACATTTATTCTTATTGATTTTCTCATATTTTCATTACTGTAATTTTATTATTTCCTTCATTGCAATTTCTGATTTTATTGGTTTCTGTTATTGGCTTCACTTCCAATTTTTGCAACTTTATTTTATCTCTTTTTTCTACGAATAAATAAGCTCTACCAATTTCTGTGAATTCGACATTGCTCAATGTTATTTATAAAATTATTATTTTTAAGCAGAAATTATTTTAGTAATTTAACAATCTGTTACATGTTCGTACGAAATAAAAATATTTGTCTATAAATTTGAAAACTGATACGTATGAATAAAACATTGAAAGGTGTACTATAATAAGCAAAAACAGGTGATATAAAATAAATATTGTAAAATTTAGTTATAAATCGTGTAATTAACACCTACTTTTTTTACTTGGTTGATATTTGTTTAACTTTAAAAGTTAGGAATGGAAAGAATTTCAATCTTTTCGGTCTTTTCAGAGCGTTTGTTTAAAAAAATTGGGACCCACAATATAAAAGAGTCCACTTTGTTTTGGTCAAAGGTGAAATGTTGTATTCAACTCAAATACTTGAAATTACAAGGAGTCACAGAACTACAACAAAACACAGCACCAATTGGTCGAAAGAAACGCCAAATGACAAGGCGAGCATGAACAGCACAGTGTACACCAACATAAATCGCTAAATAAAGCGAACAATACTACTGCCTAAGACAGAAAGTTTAGATACACAAAGAGTTCACCAAAGATGACCTTTGCATCTGTAGCGAAGAAGGAAGTGTAATTGGCGCAACAAATAGCAGCACTATCTACTAAGGAAGTCGGAAGCCAAACCGCAACACCACAAGAAGCAAAAACACCTGAAATTGATAACCACGGTGAACCCCTAATGTTGCCGTCACCGTTATCCACCACCAAAGGGCTGCCTTTAGTCGCCGACTGCCAGCAACTGTTCACCAAAAGCAACCACCTCCGACATCCAGTCACCACCCGCACCGACAACCTCAAAAACGTCGTCGTCTGTCCAAATCGACCATATCCCACAGCAACAACGCAAAGCGCCGTCGCCAACCACCATCGACCACCACAACAGACCCACCAACCACGGCACCCACAATCATCAAGCCCACCGACCGCCTCCCAAGTCGACCACCACCAGCAAGCGTCAGAGAAACGCCGTTGCCGTCCAGATCTGAGAAAGAAAGGAGGACTACCCCCAGATCTTGGCCAACCAACGACACTCCCTCTAATCTCCACCAGCAGCCGACCACCAATGTCATCCTCCAGTAGCAACCAACCGTCATCCTCAACAGCAACAAAGTCGCCGTGAGCCAACCAAAGAATTAGCCAAACGCCGGCCTGAAACAGAGCAACACACGTGTTCCAAAAATGGAACCAAAAGGGAAGAGCTGAATCATTATTCCAGGACCAACTAGAAAGAGAAACGAAAAACCCTCACCCACCCGACGGCGGGGAGTAGAAACCTCACCCACCGTCGACCAAGGAGGCTGACGGCGGAGAGTAGAAAGAACCACACGGGCAAACAACATAACCAACAGAGAAAAGGGTTTTTCTTTATGATAGAAGAGGGAAAAAAGCTTATTATAATAAGCCTCTTCTATCATAAAATGCTCTTCATTTGAACTCACAAATTAAGTTAACTAATGAAATTTTTTAACTCCAACCCTCTCCTCATTTGTCTCTTCTCCAAAATTTTTATGAGGATTCATATTCTCACTCCTCTAGCAAGAAGAGTGATTTTGGCTCCTAAAATTACTTTCTAAATATTTTAATAATTATCAATTAATATTTTATTGGTTTGTGGGGTCAACTAATATATTATAGGATAAATTAATATACACAATAATATTATTTATTCAGATAAATAATGAATAAGGAGTATGGATAGAATATGTATAATTTTTAAAAATTATTAAAATTAAGAGTGAATTATTTATAATATAATAGGGAGAAAAATAAAGAGCATGATTCGACATGCTCTAAAAGAGTCAACCGAATCTTTGCCTACTCATATCTTTGATTATTCAAAATATGCATATCTTGACAAATGATTAATATATACATTCCTAGATTTTTTTAAAATAAGATAAAAATATAAAAACATCCTTTTGTATAAAATTTTATAATTTTTTTATTTGTATCTCTGTTTTTCTAAGGATATTTACAAAAAATCTCATTTCATATAAAGTTTTATTAACTTTCTTTTATTTATATCTCTATTTCTCTAAGGACATTTAAATAAAATAGTTATTCCAAGCTTGCTGTAAATATTCTATAAGGCCTTTGTAACTTGTGACTAATGGAACAATTTTTTACAATGATAAGCTATGGAGTCAGCAAAAAAATTAAACAAAAATAATAGACAGATAGATAGATAAATAGATAGAGAGAGAACTTCTATGATTTATATACTTTACTGATATAAATTATTTAATTAGTTATTGCACATATTTTTATGTATTGTTAATATAAGGCTATTTTGGTAAAATATTTATTTTTGTGGTATTCCATGTGTTTTAACAAATGCAATGATTGAAAGAAAAAGATATGCTTCTCAGATTATCCCAAAACATTTAACAAACAATCATAAATAATTTTTAGAATACATCTCAGTTATATCTTGGTCATTCCATATCTTAATTTGGAAAAAGTATCTCAGCTATATTTTGAACTCTCTTATGGTTAATTTAAGACACACCACATTAATATAATATAATATAATAAAAACAAATTCTTGTTGATAAAAAATCGTTAATATTTTAACTCAAATTGTTAGTATTTTAATTCTAAAATAATTACTATATTATTATTAAAATGATGAAATATTCAAATAAAAAATAAAAACTAACATTATTATTAATGTTTCGAAGAATTTTTAAATGAATCAGAAGTTGATGCATAACTATAAAAATGACTCATTAAGAAGAACAGGGATGTAATAAACACAAATTAATATGTTTTGATGGTACGGAAAAACATAGTTGCGGTAATGATTATTTAAAGATTATAACTATTGAATCAATATATTATTAAATATATCAACAGGTTTATAGGTTATTTATACAATAATAACTTTAAGTAATAAAAAAATTGAGAGTTCGATTTTAAGTGGAAACCAATATGTATTAAAAAGAAAGGAGATGCAGTTCTAGGATTGTGAATGAATTCATTTTTTAGATAATAAATATAATGCATTACCAATTTTTAGAACTCAACAAAATTTTAAATATAAAAGTGACAGTGTTAGAACCAACTAATGGAAACTATAATATTTTTCAAACCTTTAAAAATAAAATCATTGGTGTTGATCATGTAGAGGAAGCAAATTTGGAAATTAACTGAAGTTGGATAGTTCAGTTAGTAAATACCCGTATTTAAGATTAAAATGTCTTGAATTCAAATTTCAAGGACATTCATGTAAGATTTTCTAAAAAAATCTAAGATTATGGAATTTTCTAAAAAATACAAGATTATGGATTTTTCAATCTCAATTTTTTCTGCAACATATTACTCGGTGAGTTGCTGTTTGAAAAGGCTTCTTAATTCTTACTGCTGTTGAATATGACAACATAAACAATTTTTCAGTATATTACGTATGTATAGTTTGTCACAATGTGTAATATGAATTAATATTGTTGTGACCATGTTTTTTGATGACGGTTATATCAGCCCGACAAAGGTATTCTACTCCAGGTCTATTGTTGACCTGAATGGTTTTTCTTTAAAAAAATGTCTAAATATTTTAGAAAGAAATATGTTTTATAAATAATTATTGGCATCAACTCTTAAATGATGCACAAAACATGACTTATCAAATAATTCTCTAGTCAAGATTAAAAGACTTGAGAACACGATTTTTTTGTTTGAGTTATCACAGGTAATGCAAATTATCCATGTCTATGATGCATGCTAATTTTACATGGTTAATCAAGCAAAAATTCTTTGCATTATTACTTTATTTGTGCTTCATTATATGCAATTTTTACACACTTTCGGTTGAATGTATAGAGTAAATAAGGATTATATGGACGTGGACAAAAGGGAAGAAATGGCATGAGAAGAGGGCTTTAAAAGAGCAGAGTACATGAAGAGAAATAGAAGAAAAGAGATCAACCAAAGTTGGCCATGGTCGGCACCACACCTGTCGCCATGGCTATGGTGAGGACACTCATCGAGGCCACATCTCAGGCCACGGTTAGCACCATAGGCGTTGCAAGTTTCTGTCTAAGGCCAAGCCACGACCATGGTGGACATATAAAGCAAGGAAGAGCAAAGAGAGCTCCACGATCATGGCCATCCAGAGACAAGGAGGAAAAGTCTTGACATGGCAGAGGACATTTTCTGGAAAGAGTGATGCTAGGGTTGTGATGTGGTGACACCATATAAATACTATTTTATTTGCCTCATTTGGTATCTTTTTGGTCATCTTTGAAAGTCACCAAAGAACATTCAAGGTTGAGGGAGAGAAAGGGTGCTCCTAGAGTGAGAAAGAAGTCTTCTTAAAGAATCATTGAAAGGGATTTCTCTTGATCATTCCATAATCCACTCTCTACACTCTTTGTAAGTTGGTGACAATGTTTATTTATTATTTTCATTACTTTTCTTTGTTTAATTTAAATATAGTAGCTTAAACATTTAGTTAGGGCTTAAAGATGTAATCTTTGGATGATTATTCACTATGTTATTGACAAGTACTTGTGCTTAATGTTATATATGTTTTGTTCATTGTTGGGTTTTGATTTAATGAATTTATTTGTGATTGAATACTAATATGATTGGCCAACTTAATAGTATTATGTGATAAGCTTGAGTGATGGATCGAAAGAAGAAGTTTAGGTGAAGTTTAAAAGCTATAACTTATCAAATTTAGGATTGACATATTTTAGGCAAGTAAGATGTTCGGCAAAATGTCTGAGAGAGTTTAAAGGGTCTAATTTAGTTAGGTTCGATCGAGAGAATCAACCTAATGAATATAGACACTATCTAGATTGACTTGAAAGAGATTATAGGTGAGCATAGTGTTGACCCAATGAGTTGATTTTGATAATAACAAAACATCATATGAAAGTTTGATAAGTTAGAGATGATTTGGAGTATTTAAATGGTTATGGAAGTCACGATTTGAGTTAAAATCATTCGACTCATGCCTTGGAAGCGGAAGAAATTTAATTGTGTAGATGCAACGTATGAAACACACATCTCCATGCCTAACACGTGTTTCGTGTGTCATTTGCAACTACATGTTGTTTTGGTGGCTGTCGTTCACGAAGACAATTTGTATCTCAGTTTTGTTCAAAGTTGAAGCCAGAAACGAGCATCTCTCTCCAACTAATTTGTTTTTTTCTTAATGGCTAATTGATCAGTGTCAAAAAAATGAAATCATCCTTCGACAAACAGTCGAATTTGACATCATCAATGATGAAACACACATCTCTCCCTATGACACGCACGTCTTGTACCCTGGAAGTATGCTTTACACGCCGAAATACAAGGCATATTGTGAGAGACTTGCGTGACGTGTGTCCCATAGCACGAGTTTGTGTTTTTGGAAGCTAGTGAAGGACCAATCAGGTTCAAGTCTTTAATGATCATTGCAAGAATCATTCCTCAAGTATAAAAAGAACTTTTTGGGCAGAAATTAAGAGAGAACTCACATACACTCATTGTAAACATTCATCAAGCATCAACATTGAAATCATTATTTGTAGGTGGTTGAGAGCATTCATTATTCATGTATAATCTTTGACGCTCTTGTGAGATATTGTGAGCTTATCATTTGTATTTCAATCAACTGTATTATTGAGAGAGTGTCTTGAAATGAAGGGGATTTCAAGAAAGAGTTTAGCACATTTATACCTTAAAGAAAACAACTAGATCAAGGAGAGTTTTCACTTACATTGAAAGTGATCTTGGGAGAGGTTCTCACCACACATAGGAAAGTGATTAACGTTGTAAAGATTCTCACTTGATCCTTGAAAAAGTGACTTTGTATTTGTTGAAGGCCTTTGAGAGACAAGTAGTGGAAAATTCTAAATGGGTATACTTAAGTAATGGATGTAGGCAAGAGAGCTGTCGAACCACTCTAAATATCTTGTGTTCTTTGTTCTTCTTCCTATTCTTTTTATTCAAACTTTCAAAACACAACAAGTCACGAAAGAAGCACTCAAATCCAAAAGTTCAAACAAAGTGCCACTCCACATTATTCACCGTTCACCCCCTCTAGTGTGGTTACCAATCCTCCTCGAATTTTCCTACAAATAAGTGGCAACTACACTCAATCCCTTAACCCCATCAAGAGTATAATGAATAAGAGTTTTAAAGTTCTAATACTTAAATCATTATTAGTTTACCCTCAATTTGATTGCTTGCTTGTTATTTAATTGTTTGTTTTATTTAGTTGTTTAACTCTAGCATTACATCAATTTCCATGAATTTTATTATCGATTGTGTTCGACTAGATCCTATTTAGTACATCGTCATTGTGAGATTCGATATCTTAAGAGTATTCCTAAGATTAAAACTACATCAACACCGTACACTTGCGGTTAGTGGTGATCAACCTCAAACTACCGAAATGCCTTTTCATAGACGCTCCTATACGAGCCAATAACAAACCTAAAACTGACATGATCCACAACAAATATTCTAATATTATTGTTGTCAAGTGTTTCTGGGAAACATTAGTAGTTATGTATCTGGGATTGGTCCAACGTTGTATTAGTTTCAGGTTGCAAAAACTATAATAATAACAATATAAAAAAATTGAAAGCAAGCAACAAATTAAGTGAAGAACAAAGAATAAAAAATAACTTGGCATTAATTGAGGAGGAAGCAAAAGGTACAGAATATCGAGAAAGAATCAAACAAACAAGTGTATGTGTGAGAGATAAGAGCCAGTGGTGGATACCATGCAGAGAAGTTTTAGATGCCAAGTGGGATATCCTTCTTGTTCCATCCTTTTTTTTTTCTCTCCCCTTCTCTTTGGTGTTGTCAATACTTGTCCCATTTTTTCCTTCCTTTTTCTTTTTCTTTTTGGTGTCAAATTTAATGTATATCTCAATTAATTTATTGCGGACTGTATTTGTAATTGCATAATATTATTAGGTGTATTTATTTGTGCTAAATAACAAAAGTAAATTATAAAAAACAAATCGTATAATATTAAAACAAAAAAGATTCTCATCATTTTAAAAGCTCAATATACATAAAAAGTAAATATACAATACACATATTCTCTAAATAAAGATATCCAATATGTTTAATTTAACCTTAATTTTAGTTAATAAACTATTTGCAATGCTTTCTTTCAATTTTAATTGAATCGGTTAATATATGGTTTAAACTAGTAATTTTCATGTCGTGTTGTCAAATACGATAGACGAATTGTATCTTCAAGTTTGTGTTTTATACAACACGGAATAGTCAAATCATGATGTGTTAACCTATTTATTAAACGTATCATGTCTTGTTAATTCGTTTAATAATTAGCTCGTGTTATACTCCATCGTGCTGGCTAATCTGTGGAATGAAACGAACAAAACCCAATAACCCGAATTGCCACCTGTATTGATCCAGCCTTGATTTATAAATGAAGGAACGAAATGAACAAAAAAAAATCAGTAAGTATGGGTTATGAGTGTAATTTGTGGAAACTAGGGTCATTAAACTTGATATTATCGAGGCAAAACAGCTTGTACAAGCCTATTATTTAAGCAAGTCTCATTGTGCTACTTAGACTACCGTAACCCACGGTCTTTGAAGTCGTTTTGCGGGACACTTATTCAACATTTTTATTATTATTTTATTAAAATCTCCAGTTTTTAGCCCCTCAATTTTTTCATCTGTAACTCAGAGACTACTTTAAGAGTCCCGCATGACGCCTACTTAATTTTCTACTAAACATAATTTTATTTTAATCTCGTTGGAGTAAATCTGACCGTTAGATTAAAATGATCTAACGTTCAAATTTTAATTTAAAAAAGATTAATTTGCCAGGTATAACCTATTTTTCTGAAGGAGGATAGACTACCAAACCGGGACGTGTTATGGGGGCTAAGAACGATAGATGTGGACAGCCTTACACTCCGCTTCCTACACTTCACCTTTTCTCTCTTTCTGTGTGGAGGAAACTAAAACCAAGGACAAAAACAAAAGCAACTCAACACCTCCCACAACAGACACCCGCACACAAACAGTACACACAACAATGGCACTCAAGCTCAATCCTTTCACCTCTCAATCCCAAAAGTTGCCATCTTTTGCTCTCCCACCCATGGCCAGCGGCAGATCTCCCAGGTGCTATATGGCTTCCACCCTGAATTCTGGTACCAAGTAAGTGTCTTTTTGTGTTTTTCATTGCCCATTTGCTTTGTCGCTTTAAAGATGGGATTTTTGCATGTTTTATTGGTTTTTACATGATTTTGGATCTGGGTTTTTGTTTTTCATTTCTGTATTTTAGTTTTTCTATTCTTTTTGCTTTATTTGAGTTGGTTTTGATCTTCTTTTTCTTTTTGTGTTCGTACACATTCTGGACTCTGTTTTTAATTTGTTAATATCGAATTTTTAATATTTGTTTTGCTTCTGTTTTGTAATTTTTTTTGTCTAATTTATGTTTGGTTTATGGCTTATGTTACTGTGCTTTACATTAATCGTTTTGTTCGGTGCAAGTTGATTGCCATTGTAACTAAGCTGTTCTGTTTCAATTTGACAAATAAATCCAATTTGGTTACGTTTCCTGAGTAGTCATTGGATTTCTTGTTGGTTCTGTATCAATTATGTTCAATCTCAAATTTCTGGTGTTTCATTTTATTTCAAGAGAAAGATGGTTCTTGTGTGTGTTTATTTTAATGTCAGAATCAACATTTTATTCGATTCTGTGCTGAGGTGGTGATTCAATGGTTCTAAACTGCTACACCACAAATTACCTTTTATGCATGTCTTGAATTGGTATCTCGAATTTATTTTTCTTGTGAATCGCGGAAAACCATTATCATTTTGATTAAGATGGTCATCTTCTTCCTTCCATTATTTTACTTAGATGTTTTTTCGCTTGGTTGTGAAAGTGATAGTATAAGTACTTTTATTGGCCTATTGTCATAAAATCAAGTTCTCTTTTTCCTACAAAATCTGAATGCTTCTTCTTGTGGCAATCTTATTTCATTTTCTTGTAAAGGAAAAGTGGAGTGAATGAAAGCGATTTGGTTTTGAAAAGTTTATTTTGTTTCCTCTTTATGAATCTTGGTAGTTGGCATAGTCTTTGTTTGGTTTCTTGATTTCCTATGTGGTATCTGGCTTTAATGCAACCAAAGTTTGTGTCCACTTCAGCCTGGTGGGATGGGGTGGTTAGGATATTTATTATATTGTTGATGTCATGATTTGGAGGAAACCACATTTCCTATATGCATTGATTGAAAGTTTTTGTTAAAAAACTCTGAGCTTACACAATTCATAAATGAAATTTCACATAACATTTTCTTTCACCAAAAATTTTTGGAAGTTCTTTTTTCTTTTTTGGAACTTTGGTTTGTTTCATTGAAATGCTTTATTATTTGGTTTAATCTTAAATTATCACCGGATTGATAACTTGATTTAGAATGTTTCAATTTGTTTATGAATTTTTGGTTGATTTTTGTATTGTATGCCGTTTGTGTTGTACTTGCATTTGATGGTTGCATGCTCGTCCACCTGTTGCTTCCTAATTTTGGTCCTGTTATGAGCTGTTTTGTCTGTATATAAATGGTTGGACATTCTTGCATGTCTTCAGCTTCACCAGGACAGGTGCCCAGGCTCGGACTTTGCTTTCTCCTTTTCTTTTTTGTTTTCAATTATAATTGTATTTCTGTTGCACTTTCTCTGAACCATTCAATTTTGAACTTATTCATTTCTCCAATCTCTTTTCTGTAATTATGTGACGCAAATACAATAAATAGTCCATGTAAAGGCTAAGTTAAAATTAAAGATTAATTAATTGACTGATGATTTTTCTTAAAATAAAAAACTTGTATCAGTTTGTTGTCTTTCCCAGTTCAGTTTATTGTTGATAAATGGCTGAATAAAGAAAAGGTTGTTCCAGTTGGTGAAAGTAGTTCAAATGCTTTTAAAAGCAAACCTCTTATGTTGTATGATAGGTAAGAATCTTTGACTTTTCATTCATTAGATTAAAACTGGATTGCATATTCTTTAGAAACTGACTTGTAGTTCAATCTTTAAGTGGTTCTACTATGGGAGCAGAGGGACATCGACATTGTTTTTAATTTTGATTAAACAATACAATTTGCGAACCTTGTTTTTTGATATGCAAGACATGAGATCCTAGATTAATTTTCTATGTTGAAAAGTTTCAGTTATGTTTCTGATTGTTAAGTAATTGTTTTTTTTATCTAATTTTCATCTATCTTTTGTCATCGTCTTGGTTTGGGTAGTTAGCACTCAACCACTTTGTCATGCCCTTGACATATGTTCAGTCATAAAACTGCCCATTAATAAAAAATGCTATTTCTTCCTATTTGTTCTTTTTCTGCAATGATACCTAACACTCCATGTCCTCTGCAACATATGTTTCTTCTAGAATTATTTTTTGTTAGGACCTTGTCTGCTTTGGTTGTCGGAAAGCTGTCATATATTGCTGTTGGATTGTGGAATTTCCTACTTTGTGTGAAAAATTAGTAGTTCAATAACTACTGTAATTGAACTTTCAGGCGTATAATGTCAATGATACAAACTTTTTTTTTTTTAAAATGTCAACGATACAAGTCAAGCCGGGTTAGCTGTTCAACTTATTAGTGTATCTTGGATCCTTGTGTAGTATCGGACAATTGTAGCGAAGGTTATAATCGAAAGTTTTGATATTATGCTGTTGGATAGTGGAATTTCCTACTTTGTGTGACAAACTAGTAGTTCAACAACTGCTATATCCTAACTTTCGGGCATATGATGTCAACGTTACAAATTAAGCCAGATTAGCTGTTCAGCTTATTAATTTATCTTGGAGCCTTGTGTAGTATCGGACAATTGCGGTGAAGGCCATAATCTAGTTATATTCGCATTGTATTAATCTCGTTTACAAATGCGGAATCTTATAAAGTAATTTTTTGTGCTTTGTACTGTCGCATTAAGCCAAGGTTCATATTTGCTATTTAATGGTATATCACAGTATATGCATCTGGTTGGTCTGTGTTTGTTAGAACAACTTTTAAGTATAATTATTTGCATTAACTGGGTCAATGATGCTAGCATGTTGCCTGTTATGTCATATTGACATTATGAAGGTGATTCTTATCTAGTTATCGAACCACGACTATTTGAATTTGATATATTCATGTATCTGATAGATCTGTTTGTGCAAATGAATCCAATATGGATTGTGAATGTCATATACTGATTTTTTTTTTGTTTCACACAGGGAAGTTGAGAGTCTAAAGAAACCTTTCATGCCTCCTCGGGAGGTTCATGTTCAAGTTACACATTCTATGCCTCCCCAGAAGATTGAGATTTTTAAATCCATGGAGGAGTGGGCTGAGCAGAACATCTTGGTTCATCTGAAGCCAGTTGAGAAGTGTTGGCAGCCACAGGATTTTTTGCCGGATCCTGTTTCTGAGGGATTTGAAGAACAAGTCAAGGAACTCAGGGAAAGGGCAAAGGAGCTTCCAGATGATTATTTCGTTGTTTTGGTTGGAGATATGATCACAGAAGAGGCTCTTCCAACTTATCAAACAATGTTGAATACCTTAGATGGAGTTCGAGATGAAACAGGTGCAAGCCCCACATCTTGGGCAATTTGGACAAGAGCATGGACTGCTGAAGAGAACAGGCATGGTGACCTTCTCAATAAGTATCTCTACTTGTCTGGGAGGGTGGACATGAGGCAAATTGAGAAGACAATTCAATATTTGATTGGATCAGGAATGGTGAGATCCTTGCTTCATAAATTGATATTTCTGTTGTCATTTTTTTAATAACTAACTTAAAAAGGACAGACATAATTACTGATATGGATAAATTTATTTTCTCTCTTAAAAAAAGATGCGGAGTTGTCGCAAGAGTTCTCCGTAAATTGCTTCTTTTATAAACATGTAGTAGGGATTGTGCAACATTGATGCATGACAGGGTTTTCAGTCAATCACATGGAAAAAAATCACTGAATCTGTGGCAGACAGCATCAGTTCGATGATTTAGTTTCCATAGATAGTGATCTGATTTTCTTGCCAGTAAAATATATATGGTTCACATTACTGCTGAATCTTCTTAAACATTCTAGGATCAGGCAATGATCTGTTTAGCATCATATTACCATAAATTGGAAGTAATCTCGAAGAAGTAATAAAACTGTATGCACTGTGTACGATTTGCATTTATTTGCTTCTGTTTTTGGTCAGGATGCGTACTTGCTTGTAAATCTTTGTTCTCATTTGACTTTTGTTCTCCCTATCTTTTCATAGGATCCACGAACTGAAAACAGCCCCTATCTGGGTTTCATTTACACTTCATTCCAAGAAAGGGCGACCTTTGTTTCTCATGGAAACACTGCGAGACTTTCCAAGGAACATGGGGATTTGAAGTTGGCTCAGATATGT
>CAODLS012331445.1:0-16862 GCA_948243855.1 Flueggea neowawraea | reverse complement strand
TAGAGATATATTTTAGTAGGTGATACAAATTACTACAAGAAAATTGTGCGTAAGAAACCCGAACCAAGCAACATGACCTTAAGATTCGACCTCAACTTTTTCTTTACTGTTCCTTACTCTCCCTCTGTCCCCCCTTCTCAGCCAAACACGGCCTCGCCGTTCATGCATTACGCCGGATTAGTCAATAACACAAAACCATTATTTTTTTGCTTTCCAAATGATTTTTGACACTGAAGTGTTTCAGAATCCATATCCAAACCCAGAAAACAAATATCTTGAAACCAACGATCCACAATGCGAAGAAGGAGAACGACGACGCCGTGTTAGATGCTGCTACGAAAGACTATCTTCTCGAGATCCGTCACCAACCGCCTCCACTTCGCGATCTGGTTGAAGAGGCGTCGTCGTTTCTGTTGGAGGCGGAACAGTTTTCGGTTCAAAGATGCGAGTTCGCCGCTGCGGTTTCTGTCGGAGATCCACTGGACAGAGAGATAGAGCACGACGGAGAGAGAGACTTCCAGGAGAGGATGGAGAGAGATCTAGGTTCTTCGTCGATAGGTGAGAAGAAAAGGAACGGGAAGAGATCTGAGAGAGAAACAAAGAGACTTTGGAGAGAGAGAATTTGTTTGTGAAGAGAGAGAAGCGTTGGTGGATGGGGGAAGAAGAAGAAGAAGAAGGGGAGCGAAAGAGGGAGAGAACGAGCGGCTGTGGGGGAAGGGAGGTGGAAATCTGTTTGCAATGGGTATTTAAGGGAGGATATTTTCATAAATTTTTATTTTTGTTTACTTTGTCAATTAAAAACAAGTTTCAAAGGCGTATATATTACTTACTAATTAAAGTATACCTCAAGAGCTTAAAAATTATTTGCCATTAAATCTATTAACAAAACCAAACTTCCTTTAGAATAAAGGTTTCTATACGGTGGCGTTTTGGCTTCAGCAACACCATCCCAAAACTCTTGCTTGTAACTTGTCTTTCTTGGCGGATTCTGGATACATCAAGGGCTTGTCATAGATTCTTTACCATCTTCTAGAAGGTCCTGACATTAGAAAGAAGCAAAAGAACGAGTGGAACCAAAGAAAAGAATTTTATAAGAGATGCAAATATAGATTCAGATTTCATCGTAAAAGAGGAAGAAAGCAACGACCGAAGCAGATGAAGACTTCTCTGCCTAAAGAAGTTAGAGAATTAAATGCAGTGCAAAGAGCCATGGCGGACATGGTGGAGAAGGAGAAAGCAAGTAAAGAAAGGACCAAGAGAAGAATAACAATGGCGAAAAAAGTTATTGAGCATTACAACCATGATCCTGATTTCAAAGGAGAATGTTGAACCATTTTATGAAAAACATGAAAAATCCTTTTAAGTTTTGATGATGATTTACAAAACAATTGAAAAGTTAAGCAAGGAATGTTGATAACCCTCAACGTGCATTGATAAGGCATTAAAGAACGTTAATGATCCTCAACACAAGTTGATACGACATTAGTTCACACTGGTTCAAAGTCAAAATAGCATCAACGCCCGCTAATGATTCAGGAATGTGCGCTGATGATCACCCTGTAGTTCTGGAAATTAATTCAATGGTATTTGGAAATGCTAAAGACTCAAGAATGCGTGGATTTGATTTTGTGATTTCTCTATGAAGATCACCTGAGCGCTCTAATGATTGCTAAGGCGCGTTATTGAGTATACTTGAGTTTCATCTAAGTTGCAACAAAGTTCTCATGTTGAAGGAAGCCTGATGATTCAAGAATGTCCATTAATGAGTAAAGACGTCATTTTTTAAAGATGTTCAACAACACACATTGAAGAACAACAACGCGCATAGTCGTTGAAGTTGTTCAGATACTAAAAAATATAATACGCTCATCGGGAAAGCAAATTTGAATATTCCCTTCGTACGAGGTGATGCCAATTTTAAATATGTGATCTTTGAGATTGTTAAAGCATGTTGATGTTTCATCAAGACACGCTGAAGACTTCATCAAGGTGTGCTGATAATCTGCTAGGAATGTTGATGGAGAATATTTATCAAAGCAGAAAGATTAGAACATTAACAGCGCATGCTACTGGTCTTTAGCACACACTGATGATTGAAGACATATCTTAATAAGGCGCGTTAATAGGTAATAACACACGTTAATTCCTATGACATCAATTAAAATCATAATGTTGTACATCTCTCACAACGGCTATTTTAGAGACTACAACAACTATTTCTCAGAAGCTATCTATAAATAGAGTTGTCCAGAATAGAAGAAAGAAGAGAGACTTTTCAAGAGTGTGCTCAAGCTTTGCTAGTTTATTTCTTGATTCTCTCATTGAGCTTTACTTATTTTTTTATACCAACTGAACTTTGATTTACATTTCTAGTACTAGGTTGGTGTGAGATTACTGTCTTTACCTTGGGAATCCATTTGTATTCAAGCTTTGGTGTTAAAGCTTGAGGGTAGTATAAGTTTGCTTGTTGAAGCCTTGAAAAACAAGAGTGGTTACTAGTAAACCTTGAAATTAGTGTTGGTATTCTTGTTTTGACCTAAAAACAAGGGTGTAAAGGTTTCTTGTGAGCTTGCAAAAACAAGGATTTGTAATGGTTTTCTCCATCTGCAAGTGAGGAAATTTTAGTGAATTCAAACTCTCTAATGAGCTAGAGGAGTGGACGTAGGTGAAAGAGGACCAAACTACTATAAATCGATGACTTCTCTCTTCTATCCCTTCATCTTTTTATTGTCTTTAAGTTTATTTATTGTGGTTGTGAATTGTATTTAATTTCTATTTTGTTTTCAACATATTGTGCAAAGGGTTTTAAAAAGCATTCAAATTTCTAGTTTAAATCCAATTCACCACCCTTCTTAGATTGCCATATTGAGATAACAATTGGTATCAGAGCTTGAGTGCTCATATTTAAAGTTTAATCACCTTGAGTATAAGATCTATTATGGCATCCTTAGGAGACATGTTCAGGTATAAAGGTCTATCCATTAATAGAGCTGCATTTTTTGATGGCAGTGACTACATATATTGGAAGACAAGAATGAGAGTATTTCTCAAGTGTGAAGTCGAAGAGTTTTGGGATACAATAGAAACTGGTCCATTTGTGCCAAAGAAAAAGGTGGATGGAGTTGAAATGCTTAAGCTAAAATCAGAATGGACTGAACAAGATAAGAGAATGGTGTGCTACACTAAAAGCAATGCACATCCTGTTTTGTGCACTTAGCAAGACTCAATTTAACAAATTTTAGCAATGTTCCACCACTCATATTAGAGGACCTTGAAGATAACCTATGAAGGAACTTCTCAAGTAAAAGAGAACAAAGTATCTCTTCTTGTTCACAAGTATGAGTTGTTTAAAATGAAATAAGGAGAAGGAATACAATAAATGTTCTATAGATTTATTGATATCTTAAATGGGCTGAAAGCACTAGGGAAAACCTACTCAAATTCAGAACTAGTGAGAAAGATCCTATGATCTCTACCAAAATCTTGGGCATCTAAGAAAGATGCAATATTGGAAGCTAAAGATCTTAATACATTGCCATTGGAGGAATTGTTGGGTTCACTCCTCATGCATGAGATGTGATTAAATGAGGAAGAAAACAAGCTCCAAGAAATGAGAAAAGAAAAGGAATGGCTTTGAAATCCAAAGTAATTGATGAAATGGAGGATGAAGAAGAAGAAGACAACGATGATGAAGAAATGGCAATGTATATAAGGAGATTTAAAAGATTTATGAGGAACAATAACCCATGGAAGAAGAGTAAAGATCTAGTCTCAAAAGAAGAATAAAAAAGGGTCTACAAGAAAGAATTCAAGAAGGATACTTCCATCATTTGTTACAAATGTAACAAACCAGGTTATATGAAGCAAGGATGTCCTCTTGCCAAGAAGTTTTCCAAATTTTCAAAGAAGAAGAAAGGTAAGGCCACGAAAGCAACATGGAGTGATAACGATGACAACAACTCGGAAAAGGATAAGGAAATCGAAGAAATGGCTAACTTATGTTTGATGGCAATATGGGATGATGCTAGCGAAGATAAGGTACTTGAAAACTTTACTCTTGATGAATTACATGACGCATTTGATGAACTACATGATGAATTTCAGAAACTTGGTGCCAAGTATATTGTATTAAAGAAAATCTCAAATGCTCTTGATGTGAAAATGAATGATTTGAGTAAAGAGAAAATAGCTTTGATTGAAGAAAATTTATTTTTAAATAAAGAATTTGAAAAATTTTCAAACATTGCCTACAAGCTTACAAATGGGAAAGAGAACCTTGAGAAACTGCTAGGATCTCAAAGATAAACTCTATCCAAACATGGATTAGGCTACAACTTTTTCACACCTCAAAAATCTTCTACAACCATGTTTGTAAAACAAGGCACCTTGGTTGATAATACATGCACATATTGTGGTGATCATGGACACATCGTTTATTCTTGTAAGTTGAGATTGACTAGAATGGTTGGAACTAAAAGGATTTGGGTTCCAAAAGGAACAATCTATTCCAACTTAGTTAGAACTAACCTACAAGGCCCCAACAAAATTTGGGTACCAATTTTAAAAGCTTGATATGTCTTTGTAAGTGTGTTTGAGAGCAAAAGCAAAGAGAAATGTGTGGTACTTGGATAGTGGCTGCTCTCACCATATGTCAGGAGATAAAACAATGTTTTCTTAACTTAATCCTAAGAATGGAGGCTATGTGACCTTTGGGGATAAAACAAGAGGTAAAATTGTTGGAGAATGTAAGATAGGTAAGTCTACTAATACAATTATTGATACTAATACAATTATTGACAATGTGCTACTTGTTAATAGGTTAAAGCATAACTTATTTAGCCTTAGTCAATTTTGTGATAAGGATTATAAGGTTGTGTTTGAGCCTAATAAATGCATTGTTCATGATGCTGCTGGAAATGTGTTATTTACTGGTTTGAAGCAAAACAATATTTATGTTGTTGACTTGTTAAACTCTAATTCCTTTAATGAGACTTTCTTCTCGATTATGAACAATGATACTTGGCTTTGGTATAGAAGATTAGTACATGCTAGCATGCATACTATTTCAAAAATTTTAGAAAAGATTTTGTAAAATGTTTGCAAAGATCAAATTTGAAAAAGATTTAGTGTGTGTTGCATCTGTTAAAAGAAAACATTCAAAATCATCTTTCCAAAGAAAAAAACTTAATTTCTACTACAAGATCTTTAGAGCTATTGCATATGGACTTGTTTGGTCATTCTAGTACTCTAAGTCTTGGTGAAAAAACTTATTGTTTTGTGATTGTGATTACTTTTCACGATTTATATGGGTTTTCTCTTTAGCATATAAAAAAGATGTTTTTCATGCATTTGCATCTTATAGCAAGAAAGTCCAAAATGAAAATGGCTACACCATTACCTCCATTAGGAGTGATAGAGGTGGAGAATTCTCATGTGAGCCATTTGAATCCTACTGTGAGGAGCATAAAATTTTGCATAATTTTTCTGCTCCAAGAACACCTCAATAAAATGGAGTTGTTGAGAGAAAAAATAGGACTTTGCAATAAATGACAATGACAATGCTAAATGAGAATGATTTGCCAAAGTATTTTTGGGCTGAGGCTGTTAACACGGCTTGTTATATCATTAATTGGGCTTATGTGCAATCCATACTCAAGAAAACATCTTATGAGTTGTGGAAAAATAGAAAGCCAAACATTTCCTACTTCCATACTTTTGGTACAAGTGTTTTGTTCATAACAATGGGAAAGATACCTTAGAAAAGTTTGATGCCAAATTCGATAAGGGTATTTTCCTTAGATATTCATCCATTAGCAAGGCTTATAAAGTCTTTAACAAAAGGCTTAAAAAGGTAAAACATTTGATACATGTTATATTTGATGGGACTAATTGCCAAAAGTGGATGATGATGATTGTAGTTTAGGTATTGGAGACAAAATGAAAGAATTAAACTTCAATGATAGTAGAGGTGAATCATCTCAGCAAAGTCAAGAAGAGTCCAAGGATGTGTAACACAAGAATTTGCCTAGAGAATGGAGATATGCCAAATCATATCCAAAAGGCCTTATCATTGAAGATGCTTCAAAAGGAGTTACAACTAGAGCTACTCTACAACAAGCCTCCAAATTTGCATTTATATCTCAAATTGTGCCAAAGAAGGTTGATGATGCACTAGAAGATGAGTATTGGATTCTATCCATACAAGATGAACTAAACTAATTTGAAAGAAACCAAGTGTGGGAACTAGTTCCAAGACCGGATGGAGTTATGGCTATAGGAACCAAATGGGTGTTCAGAAATAAGGAGCATGAAGAAGGAAAAGTGGTCACAAATAAATCAAGATTGGTGCTCAAGGATATCTACAAGAAGAAGGCATAGACTTTGAAGAATCCTTTGCACCGGCAGCAAGATTAGAGGCTATACGAATTGCTTGTGCTTATTTTTGCTACAAAGACTTCAAATTATTCCAAATGGATGTGAAGAGTGCTTTCTTGAATGGATATATAAAAGAAGAAGTGTATGTGGAACAACCTCCTGGATTTGTTGACCCTCATTATCCAAACCATGTGTACAAGCTCAAGAAGGCTCTATATAGACTAAGGCAAGCTCCTAGAGTATGAAAGTTTGAGTCAATTCTTATTGGGTAATGATTTCAGTAGAGGTAAAATGGATAATACTTTATTTACTTTGCATAAAAATTATAATTTACTTTTGATACAAATCTATGTTGATGGCATAATATTTAGTACTACTAATGAAACCTTGTGTAATGAGTTTTCTAAGCTAATGCAAAAGGAGTTCAAGATGAGCATGCTGGGAGAGCTAAATCACTTTCTCAGATTGCAAATCAAGTAATTAAAAGAAGACATTTTTATAAATCAAAGCAAGTATATTAGCGATATGCTTAAGAAGTATGGAATGGAAGGTACCAAATCTTTACCAACTTCTATGAGCACTACCACCAAACTCACTAAGGATGAGCAAGGCAAAAGGGTAGATGAAAAGCTATACAGATGTATGATTGGATCTCTCCTTTATCTTACTGCTAGTAGGCCAGATATAATGTTTAGTGTTTGCTTATGTACACGATTTCAATCATGTCCAAAAGAATCTCATTTGAGTGTTGTCAAAAGAATTTTCAAATATTTGAGTGGTACTAGGAATGTAGGCTTATGGTATCCCCAAAAAATGATTACTTTGATTTAGTTGGCTATAGTGATGTTGATCATGTAGGAAGCCAATTAGATAGAAAGATCACTTTGGGTACTTGCCAATTCTTAGGCAATTCATTAATGTCTTGGTTCTTAAAGAAACAAAATTGTGTTGTACTATTCACTGCTAAAGCTGAATATGTAGCAGCTGGTAGTTGTGTGGCTCAAATTTTGTGGATCAAGCAACAACTTTTGGACTTTGGAATTGTATTTCAAAAATTCCAATTAAGTGTGACAACACTAGTGCTATTAATATTTCCAAAAACCTAATTTAGCACTCTAGGACAAAACATATAGACATAAAATATCATTTTATTCGTGATCATGCTCTCAAGGGAGATATTGAACTTAAATTTGTTGCATCAACTAATCAGCTTGCTGATATTTTAACAAAACCTCTTGATGAAAAATAATTTATTTCAATTCGAAGACGTATTGGTATATGTGACTTAAATGAATTTTGATTGACTGTTCATTATGCATTCATTAATGCACTCATAAATATATTAAAGTGATCCATATGCAAACTGAAGTCAAGAAAATCGATGGAAAATGAGATAAGTATCAGATTCAGGATCAACAACATATGTTAATGGATCTATTATGCACGTTATCAGAGGTATTATTGGTATATGAGTACGTTAATATGGTGTTAACGTGTATTGATCATATCGATGCAGAAGATGGAGTTACAGTAGTTTGTTATTAAGGCGTGTTAGTGAGGATTGACATTTACAGGTGGTTGATGATAAGGATATCAGAGAAGGATGAAAATCGTTAAGGTGCATTGATAAGAAACAACCTAGGTTAGTGTTTCACTGGAGACTTTTAAGTTTTAGATATTGATGGATAAGGAAAGTAGATGCATCACTAACGTCCGTACTTGAAGGATGGTCATTGGCGTTGTAAAAAAATGATTTTGGCATTAGGGTGCGCAATTGAGGAATTACGGGTGGAGATGTTATAAAGGACACTTGAGCATGTTTTTAAGTTCACAATGGATGTAGATAGCTTCTCTTGCCTACTGCCTAAGTTATTGACTCAAAACCGACTCTCAATAACGTACGCAGAAAATGTATAGCACATGTAAGCCTTCACATGCTATTGTTATCAACACGCGTTATTCATGAACTACATACGTAGATGACTACCCAATTCTAAATTTCACATCCCGCCTAAATTTTCATTTTTTTTTGAATTTAGCCGCCTCACTTTTTTTATTCTTTATCCGATAGAGAAATAGGTTATATTTGTCAGTATATCTTCCTTTTTTCATTTGTCTCTATCTCTCTCTCTCTCTATCTAAAAAACAGTTTATTTCTCTCTATCACTCACAACTCTCTCAAACTCTCAAAACCATAACAATGCCCGTTAGTCTCTGTGTCTCTACGCTCATTCGTTTCAACAAAAAATCTCGAAATGGCTAAGAAAGGCGAGAAGAGATCAAAGCAAGTTCATGATGTTCTGGCTTCAAAAAAGAAAAAACCTTTAAAGGGAATTAAACGACCAAGGTCCAAAAACTGAGGCCAAAGGTAAGAAAGCCTTTACTCCCTTAAAGAAATCTAGGAGAAATATAGTTGGAGAGGAATTTGATTCGGATAAGTTTGTTGACATGGATGCTGCTGAGAGATACAAAATTCTTGAATTGGAAAAATTTTCAGGCTTTAGAGTATTTGATTTCCAAAGTTTGAAAGAGGGAAAGTTAGACTTGATTGAAGATTTCAAAAAGTATGGTTTAAAGAATTTTTGTGAGAAAGGAAGGAATTTCTATCCAGATTTAGTCCGTGAATTGTATGCCAATGCTAGTATCTTTGAGGAAGATGATGAGTTTGGTGTAGATTTTGAGATCAGAATCAAAAGTATAGTGAATGGAATTGCAGTTAAGGTCATTGAACAACTCTTCCGCGAGCTTTTTAAACTACCTGACAGTGGATGTGTGCATAAGAAAGGAAAGGAAATAAAAGA
The DNA here is from genome assembly GCA_948243855.1 of Flueggea neowawraea. Taxonomy (NCBI): domain Eukaryota; kingdom Viridiplantae; phylum Streptophyta; class Magnoliopsida; order Malpighiales; family Phyllanthaceae; genus Flueggea; species Flueggea neowawraea. The sequence continues at coordinate 7,686 of CAODLS012331445.1, read as the reverse complement.
AAGAGTTTATTGATGAGGTTGGAAACCTAGTAGTTGTTGATAAAGATGAAGTAAGAAAGTTTCTCTTAAATAAGTGTAAGGTTGTTGAAGTTGATGTTGAACTGCTGGATCAAAACGATATAGGAGTACATTGGAGAATGATGCATCTTGCACTAGCAAAGATTATTAATCCAAGGTCTCACACTCAAAACACAATTATGTTTCAAGACGAGATCTATATCTACTTGTTAATGGCAGGGCGAAAGGTGCATTTCTCAATCATGGTTCTAAATTTGATGATGGAAAAGGTCCGGAGCTTGAACAAACCCACTTTTGGTCACAAAGATAAATAGAGGAAGAAGAGCATTCCTTTTCTGAGCCACTTGGCCAAGATTTTTAAGCATTTCAAGGTAGATTTCTCTGGTTTCAAGGAAGAACAAGTGGTAGAAAGTTATAAAATCTGAAAGAAAATATTGGAAAGTATGAAGTTGTTCAACATCATTGATAGAGGATTCATCTACTGTCCTTACATAAGAAACACATGTTTTTGTGGATAAAAAGGATGAGAAACATAGACTGAAGCCTGAAGAAATGGTCTTTAAAAGAGTTGGTGCTGAACCCAAAGTCGTGCTTGCTAAGACAGTTAGTGACACATATAAAGAACATGGCAAATGAGCTAAAGCAAACGTTGTAAATGTGACTAAGAAGGAATTTATGTAATTCAAAAGCCAAACCGAATCAAGGTTAGCTAGAATTGAGGAGCTACAGAAGTTAATCTTCAAGATTGTTGAGAGATTGAGGACCGGACAAAACATTGAAGAGATCGAGGTTCCTGATTTGCCTCAGGAAGAAGTACCATCAAGCTCTATTACTGCTCACCATGAGGATCCTCTAACTGCTTCTTAATTAAACGAAGAAGTGTTAGAGCTAATTAGGAAATTAGTTGCCTCTATGGTTGAAGAAGAAGAGGTTGGAGAGGATCAAGAACATGACTTTGAGAAAACACTCTCTAAGGCTCATGTAGCAGAAACAAATTTTACTAAATTCCAATTGGTGATGGATGAGAAACTTCGGAAATTAGCTCAGTCCATGCTTGAAGAAGCACAAAATCCAAAAGAAGGACACACAGTGGTAGCTGAGCAAGCACTAATTCAAGAAGAACCTTTGTTAAGGAGTCCAGAATTTATGCAAATCACTGACAAAGTCTAAGGTCAACCTATTCAAGTTATCTTATTTGATAAAAGTCTGCAGAATGTTGATAAAAGTCCGCAGGGTTTTGATCAAAAGGACTTGAATCTAAATGAACCTACTATCGACGCTCATTCTCCATCAACATCTAAAGCTTGATTTCAGTTGCATCGATCCACATTTCAATATTTTGCCCACATATCTTGCATTCATATCATCATTTTGACTATGTACATTTTGCTCTAATTTGCTCTAATTTTGAATTGATATGGCTGTTAAAAACTTGCTTTTTGTAATGACGTGATATCGTTTATGAAAAATCCTTGTTTATTCATTCTTTGTGACTTTGTTCTAAATATTTTCATTCCTCTCTTTATTTGCTAACCTTTTTGTTTTTGACAAAAAAAGGGAGTAATATCAAAGTTTTTTTATTGTTTATTATGATAAGTGTGTTTAACCATGTGATAAGGTTTTCAACCTTGATCAAAATTGTTTATGATTAAGTGTTAAGAACAGGTGCATAAACTGAGAGGGAGTGCAAACTCTTCAGTGATTTTTTTATTATAAAAAATGGGAGATTGTTGAAACATTTTATAGACAATATGAAAAATCATTCTAAGTTTTGATGATGATTTACAAAACAACTCAAAAGTTAAGTAATGAACATTGATAACCCTCAACGTGCTTTGATAAGGAAATAAGGAATGTTAATGATCCTTAACACACATTGATACGACATCAGTTCACACTGGTTCAAAGTCAAAATAGCATTAACTCCCGTTAATGATTCAGGAACGCGCGCTGATGCTCACCTTGCAGTTTTGGAAATTAATTCAATGGTATTTAGAAACGCTAATGACTCAAGAACGCATGGATATGAAAATCATTTGAGCGCATTAATGATTGCCAAGGCGCATTGTCGAGGATATACTTGAGCTTCATTAAAGCTGCAACAAAGTTCTCATGTTGAAGGAACGGTAATGATTCAAGAATGTGCGTTGATGAGTAAATATGTCATTTTTTAAAGACGTTCGATAATGCACGTTGAAGAACAACAATGCGCATAGTTGTTGAAGTTGTTCAGATAATGACAAATCTGATATGCTTTTCGAGAAAGCAAATTGGAATATTCCCTTCGTACGAGGTGACATCAATTTTAAAGGTGTGATCTTTGATATGGTTAAAGCACGTTGATGTTTCATCAAGACACGCTGGAGACTTCATCAAGGTGCCCTGATGATCTGCTAGGAATGTTGATGGAGAATGTTTATCAAAGCATAAATACTGGAACATTAACAGCGCACGCTACTGGTTTTCAACACACGTTGATCATTGAAGACATATCTTAATGACACGCGTTAATAGGTAATAAATTCCTATGACATTAATTAAAATCAGAATGTTGTACATCTCTCACAATGGCTATTTCAGATATTGCAACAACTACTTCTTAGAAGCTATCTATAAGTAGAGCTGTTTAGATTAGAAGAAAGAAGATAGACTTTTCAAGAGTGTGTCCAAGCTTTGCTTGTTTATTTCTTGATTCTCTCATTGAGCTTTACTTATTTCTTATACCAATTGAACTTTGATTTGCATTTTTGGTACTAGGTTGGTGTGAGATTATTGTCTTAACCTTGGGAATCCACTTGTATTCAAGCTTTGTTGTTAAAGCTTGAGAGTAGTATATGTTGGCTTGTTGAAGCCTTGAAAAACAAGAGTGGTTACTAGTGAGCCTTGAAAACTAGTGTTTGTTTTCTTGTTTTGACCTAAAAACAATGGATTAAAGGTTTCTTGTGAGCTTGCAAAAACAAGAATTTGTAACGATTTCCCTCCACCCGCAAGAGAGGAAGATTTAGTGGATTCAAACTCTCTAGTAAGCTAGAGGAGTGGACGTAGGTGAAGGAGGATCGAACCACTATAAATTGAGGACTTCTCTCTTATATCCCTTCATCTTTTTATTGTCTTTAAGTTTATTTATTGTGGTTGTGAATTTGATTTAATTTCTATTTTGTTTTCAATATATTGTGCAAATGGTTTCAAAAAGCATTCAAATTTCTAATTTAAATCCAATTCACATCCCTCTTGGATTTTCATATTGAGATAACATAGAAGATCAGACTTGTGGCAAAATGGTGTCCTTCTGTTAACTCCTTATTCGATGGACTGACATTGTTGTGCACAAGCATTACAAGAAAGGTGTTTCTAAGAAAATCTTATCCAAATTATGAAGGAGTAGATGAGGCTCATTATGCTTATAGAGTTCGTGATCGATGAAGAAAGGAGGTTCTTGTGTCGCTCAGGAAAGCTCTTGACCTTCCTAAAGTTTATATTGCTACTAACAGATGGGATATTCTTCCTTACAATAGAGTTTCATCTATAGCCATGAAATTTTACAAACAAAATTTCTTGAAGCATGACAAGGAACATTTGTCAAAGTATTTAAAGGATGTGAAGTCCAGCAAGGCCACAATCACTGCAGGCATATTGCTCCCTCATTAACTAATTGTAACTTTACATTGCGACAGTGGTGATGATGATGGGCGAGTTGCAGAGCTGCAATGGAAGAGAATGGTTGATGATCTTCTCTATAAGGGAAAGTTGCGAAACTGTATGGCATGTCTATCAGCGTGCATAGGACTCCAATAGAGGTATCAATGGCACTGGGTGTGTTGGTATCAGAGTTGAGTGACGATCCATGGAAAGGGAAGTTAACAACATTTAGTAAAAGCCTAGAACTTCAAATGGTCGCTAGAAACAGTCTTTTAGGGAAGACAAAATTTGTGAGGCAAGTGGATTGGGGCACCGACATTGACTTCCAAAAGGTGTTTGATTTGATTCTGAAAGTGGCTGTGGAAGCAAAATTAAGGAAGGATCAAATGATAAAGAGATTGTTTGTGTTTGGTGACATGGAGTTCGATCAAGCATCGGTTATGCCATGAGAGACGGATTATGAGGCCATAGTACAAAAATTTAGAGCAGCAGGGTATGGAAATGTGATACCATAGATTGTGTTTTGGAACTTGAGAGACTCAAAATCTCTCTCTTTATCGACGCATTCTGCCTCGCTCAATCCTGAGGCAGTTTCTCTCCCTGTCGCCCCACTTTATCTTGCTCTCCTGACGCTCTTTCTCTGTCACCTCGATCTCTATCATCGTCAAAGCTCTCTTTTTGTCCCATCGCTCTTTGTCTCTGTTGCTACATTCTCTCTCGAACTGCTCTGCATCACCGTTGACATTGTGTCTATTTGTAAGCTTTCTACAATCGCTACGAAATGAGGTAATATTTTTTACTTTTGTTCTTACATTTCTGAGAGAGATTTTTGTAATGAATTTTTTAGGTGTGACTTTTTGAAATGGCTTTTTCTGTGAATGAAATGGACACCAATTTGTAATTTCTTATTGTTCTATGTTGCTATGTTAAGTGAAATAGCTTTTTGTCTCTATCTCTGCTTTCCATGCATAAGGTATTCAGTTTAGTTCGTTTTATGGTTAGTTATTTTTTGACGTGGTGTTTTTTTCCGTCTCTTCTATGCTGTTTGGGCATGTTGTAGGCTTTTGATGTCGATTTTTCTATGAGAAATCGATCTTGGTTGGTTAATTTATGCTGGGTTGGTAGCCTAAATCTTTGCATTTTGATTTAATTGGTAAGAACATGTGGAAGTTACATAAGTGCTCAATTTGATAGAAAGGTTAAAACACAAAAATTACGTAGACTTACTGTTATCGTTAATTTTTTTGTTAAGTGTTAATGTTATGCTACTATCACATAATAATTTAGAGCCACCAATAATATCTATCCAACATCGCATCCATATATATATATATATATATATATATATATATATATATATTGTGTGGTTGTAATATTTTGGCAAGTTTAGGCTGACAATTTTCGACATGACCCGTTTAAACGACACAAATTGACACAAAGTTAAACGGATTTGGGTTTACATAAACGAGTTCGGGTCATAAACGTGTTCATGACACGAAAAAAATGAGCTTAAATAGTTTCAACATGTTTAGCCCGTTTAACATAACTGGGTTAAACAGGTTAATCAGCTTACGACACGACCCGCTTACAAACATTAACTATAAAATTTCTTTTATAAAATATTTAATTTATTTTACACACACACACACACACACACACACACACACACACACACACACACACACACATATATATATATATTGTATGTTTATATATGAAGATTATTAAAAATGATAGTTATGTTTATGGAGAATGAAATTTATTAAAAAATATTGCTTAATATTTTATGTTGAGAATTATAAATTTTTAATGAATTTTGTAATTTTAGTTATTTTGTATTTGATTTACCTTTATTTAAAATATTATTGTGTTGGTAGATATTATAAACCTATATTTATTGTTTTAGTTGAAGTTATTTTAGTATTAATTGTGTATTATAAATAGGTTAAACGTTTTAAACAGGTTAAATGAGTCTTATCGTGTTAAATGGGTTAACCCATGACATGTGACTTGTTAACGCTAAATGAGTCGTGTCGTGTAACCCGTTTAATAAACGGGTCGTGTCCGAATTGGGGTTAAACGTGTTCAGGTCATAAATGGGTCAACCCGTTTAGACCCGACCTGACCCTAATTGCCACCCATAGCAGGTTCAATTTAAATGTTTGTTTGTTGTCATGATTAGCTATTTGAAGTTGTTAATCTTTGTTTTTTTTTTCCATTCAATATCACTTTTTTTTGTTTTTTTTGTTCAATGACGTGGCATGATGACGTGGCGGCTATGTCACTGGACTTGCCAAAAAATTCAAATAAAATATTTATAGTGACCACTAGTGAACAAAACCCCAAATTGTAGTGACTATGTTGAACAAAATGTGAGTTTTGTGACCATAGGTAAAAAATCCTTAAGTTTAGTAACAATACATAAAATTAACCAGCAAGAAAATTTAAATAAAATGGTTATAGTGACCACCGGTGAACAAAACTCCAAATCTTAGTGACTACCAGTGGACAAAACCCTAAATCGTAGTGACCATGTTGAACAAAATATAAGTTTTGTGGCCATAGATAAAAAATCCTTAAAACTTAGTTACCATATATAAAATTAACTTGTCTTAGGTGGGTTGACACAATTGTACCATTTGAAGCAGCAGTCAACAAACCACCTCAGAAATGGCTTGGCACCAATTTCTCTCCTATATCGCCAAACCTAAAAGCCCTGATCCTAACCGTTACTTTCTCCTCTCTATCACCTTCTCTATCGCTTTCTTGTCACCAAAACCCAAAAAAAAATCAAGAAACCCCGTAAAAAAGGACCATCTGCACAAACCACCCTGGTCTAGCCACCCTTCACTGGCATCCCTCACTTTGAATCCCTCCTCCTTCGCTATATATGCTCACTTTCGATTCCTTACCAAAACCAAAATCTTCCTTTGCCAACAACCAGAGCATATCCTTCACCTTGATGATGCTAGAAAGCTCTACCGCAAGCTTGGCTTTCCCTACAGCTGCAAAGTCTCCAAATTCCTTGCTTGCCACCCCCTATTGTTTCAAACTTACCGACATACTGATAATAAAATCTGGATTGGGTTTACAAAGTTGATGGAGGAGCTTCTCGAGGAGGAGAAGAAAATTGTGGATTCAATAGAGAAGGATATGGTTGATAGGGTGAGGAAGTTACTGATGATTTCCAAGCGCAAGCATATTCCTTTAAGTAAGATTCATCATTGTCGTTTACTCTCACACTCAGGTGTTTAGGTTTCTCTTAAATTATTCTCTCTTATTCTTCCTTTCTTTCTTCTTAGGTTCCTTAAGAATTTTGCTCTGATACCATGTTAGCAAAATAGAAGAACCTAAAACTTGAAGAAGAAAGAGCTAAAATGCTAGAGAGAGAGGTTTTGGTGCTAGTGTCAAAAGTCACACAATTGATATTTTTTCATTAATATATATAAACTTGGTGAACAAGTTTTTTTCATACTTTTAAACATAACTGTCAACAACTAAAATAAACAAATAGTAACTAAGGATTCGTTTGGTTCAACTTTTTGAGAAGTTAATTTCCAAAAAGTAATTTCTTAATAAATAACTTACAAATGTGGTTGGTTGACATATTGAATTGCTGGAAATTATAACTTATTGTGTTAGATTCAAAACTATACTTCTCGGGAGTTAGTTAAAAAAAGTCCATATTATCCTTATTTTTATTAAATTTAAATTAATAATATACAAAAAATCAAATAAAAAATATTTATTTTTATTACATAACATATTTTTTCTTATGAGAAATAAAACTACAGTTTTTTTTTTAAATTTGACAAAATTTATTTATTTAGTTGAATGAAAATATTTCATATAAAACATATTTTGAAAATCTTAAAAATATAAAAAACATTTTATAACTTATATAAAATTGAAATTTATTTATAAAATATTTTATCAAAAATTTATTTATAAAATAATTTATCAAAATTCATTATTGAAATAATTTATAAAATTTTAAAAAATTAATAAAAAATTATAAATAAATAGTAT
>CAODLS012331348.1:0-12046 GCA_948243855.1 Flueggea neowawraea | reverse complement strand
GCGAGAAAGAAAAGAACAGAAGTAAGAGAGCAAGGCGAGAATGTAATATGCAAATGAATGGATTTGAGAATTATGGGAAGAAGGAATGGAGATAATAGAAAACGTTGAGAGGAGATGGGGAGAGGTCGTTCTAAAAGACGTTGGGTTGGACAGCGTAGAGTTTTGAGAAGAAAATATGGAAGAACAAAAAGAGAATACGAACTGGGGAGAACCGAGAGATTACAGGTGGTTGAACATGAAGAATTACGGATAGATCTCAGTCAAATTAGGTAGTAAATGAATTTCCAATTTTGGGCGGTTTTAATTGTGCAGTCAATGCTTCTGTTGTGTATAAGAATGACAATGGATATGGTAAGGGTAAAGTATAGCAATATCTTTATCTATATTTGTAGTTCATATCATATTTTGTTTGAATATGTGTGGATAACAAAAGTTATCACTCGTATCTTATTTATAGGGTATTTATTTACCCGTAAGGTACCAATTTACTCGTACTATAAATTTAGTTAATTAATTTAAAAAAATTAATATATCACTAATTTAAAACAATAAATTAAAAAAATACACGAAATAATATGAAATACTATATTCATATAGCATAATATAAAAGTTATAATTTAAAACTAAATATTTTTAATGAAATAGTAATGTGATAAGTTATCACTTAATGAAGAATTTATAAAAAAATTATAATCTAAAATACTACACAAGGATGAAGATGAGCAACATTTACAATATTTTCATTGCAACCTCTAAATTACAGTTCTTATTTTTTGACTCTTGTTGTAGATAAAATGTTAGGTCAAAATATGTACTAGATGTTACATTGTGAAAGTAATATACTAAAATATGTTAGACCAAAATATACCTAAATGTTATATAAAAAAAATTATTCTTGAATTCTCATACTTGATTTGTTGGTCAATCAATTATTTGTTATAGTTGACTCTGTAATAAAACAACGGACACATTAAAAATAAATCAGAACGTTACTTGAAACAATTATTAATATCAAACAACTATTGAGAGTAAGGGTACATATACGAATACGAGTATAATATTTCTGTATTCGTACCCTACATATACCTGCATAATAAAATGTGAGTGTTACATGTATCTATACCTAGTTAAAGCGGATAATAACCACGTTAACAGAGTACAGATAGAATTAATACCTATCATGTATGGTATAAATTGTTATCCCTAATTGTGTATTAATGAGAACCAACTGTACCCAACCGAAACTTTAAACCAAGAAATTAACCGAATGGCATTCAAAATTATTATTAAGAATTTCAAAAAAACGATGTACTAATGGCGGAATGTTTTAGTTTTAAAAGAAAACTCAAAAAAGGTAATGAAATAGAACTAATTAGCTAAATGGCCACGGGTTAATTTAATCTATTCAATAAACAAATAAAAAAAATGAAATCAGTTAAGTTTGGATCAAAGGACCAATTAACAATTACTGTTTTTAAAACATAATTAAAATTTTGAGGAAATTACACATTGGACTCGTAAATGTCATAATGGATGGCTTAATGAATTTTAAAAATAATTCATAAAAAAGGAGAAAATGATATGTAGGACCAATTAATGACTGATGGATCCTTTGATCAACATTTGGCAAACTAATTGGGTTAGGATTAAGGTGTTTACCATATGTTGGAAATCTCATTTAAGCGAGACAAGATGTGAAATTCACGTAAATGGAAACAGTTGGCGACTTGGCTCTTTATGCTAGACCAGGCTCGAGCATTGGTGAGGTGGAATAAATGCTGAACTCAGAGTTAGCTGGATCTTAAATAGGTCCCGTTGGCAATACGAGTTTAAGTATCGTATTTGTGTTTATACATATTTTAATAAACTAAATGGATTAACTCATTTATAACCCGTTTTCATTTACGTTGTATGGTATTAAATATTGGGACTCCTATTTATACTGCTTCAATTCAATGTGGTTATACCGGCTCTAATTTTATTTCTGCAACTAAAAAGACGAGACAGCTGAGAGGCAGGGAGAAACACGGAAAGAGAGGCAGTAACTGAGTCTGGGAGTGTGATGGGTTCAAGTGACGAAAAACAAGAAAGCATGAAAAGGAATAGGGATGAGAATGAAGAAACCAAAATAAGGATGATGAGAGACTTGGTGGAAACACAAGATCCGTCCTCCAAGGTGCTTTCACCTCGCCACCTGCTCATAATTTTGCTATTTGTCTTCTTTTTCTCTCCCTCTCGTTTTAGCCAGCATGTCAGTCCCTCTTTTCTCTACTTTCAAATCATAACTTGCACTTTCAATTATGATTTTCAGTCAAAAATGGTTTCAAGTCTTGGGAACTCCTGAAAGCAGGTCGAATTTACATAGAATAGAAAGCACCCGGTCTTTAGGGGATGTTCATTCTGGTAAAATTAACATCAATTACACGCACACACGTATATGTTTTTAAAATTTGCTCTTTCTTATATTGGATGCGATTATAGTTTTCGGAACATATTATTTAGCATAATAGAGATTTTAAGCATTGGTCTTTTAACTTTAAGCATTATTAAGATTATATAAACTGAATCGTTATTTTTAATATTTAAGTCTAAATATTTTTAAGTGTATTTTATAAAAAGAAATTCATAAAAACGGCTGAGTTTTATCAGTGAGGTGTTTTAGTTTTAAGTTTGTAGCTCTTAGAAATCGTATTAATTATAAATACCATTGGAGATAAACAATTTGCTAATTTAAAAAAAAACTGTACAAATGGTGGTAAAACTTTTTATGTGTACGTTTTTACTTATAAAAGTGACAAATGCTTTTTTAAGTCATAAAAATTGAAGTTCAAGTATCTTTTTCTTAATAAAGTTGATTAGCGGTGACAATTGAAATAAATTAAACAATAATGGAATTTGGTTCCTGTAGATTTAGCAGTAGATAATAAATATAAAATGTAAATTTTATAAATTATATAGTATAATAGAAAGAGATTGAGATATTTTTTTAAAAAATTACAATATGTGGTAATATATCAAACCAAATTACTGAAACTAAAATATTGACCAAAAAAAATTGCTGAAAGTAAACACGTCCAATCAAGGTTCGAATTATGTCCATGAACATGTTTGTACTGATGATCTGTAGTGAAGGAATCGGATATTGATTTAACAAATAAATAAAATAAAAGGAGGTTTACGTTATCTACCTCGATTTTGGGGGAAGCATAACAGCAGACAGCAGCTGCAGGACCAAGTTTCGTTGTTGGTCTCGCGAGCAAACCACGGTCGGATAGTCGACAAGAGTGCTCAGCTAGTTCACAGTTTAGATGTCACGCGGATCGACACCATCGACAAACGATTCAAGGTGCGAAGAGATGGAGGAGGGAAGTTGGAGGGAAAGATGAGGGAGGGGAGAAACGTTTTTCTCCCTCCCTCCTTTTTTTCTTTTCTCTCTTTCTTTCTTCTTCTCTTTTTCTTTTTTTCTCCACTTTCTCTTCCTCACTTCTTCTCCTCCCTCACCTCCATTTATAGGAGCCTTAATGGACCTGTGAGCTTAATAGGTCCAACTCAATTGGACTTAACAATTGATCTCAGCTTACAGTCCAGGTTCACACCTTGACTGACCGGTTCAGTTCACTCGTCATGGGCGGACCGTTTTTTCCAACATGTAGTTTTCCAATTTTGTGTCACGGTTTTTGATCGAGACGTAGCAAAGCCAGAAAAATTAAGTTTGTGGGGTACGAAAATGATGCACCATGAAAATTCATTTTATAGACATAAATTCTCGAAACTGTAAGATATAAAACAAATTACTTATTAGAAAAAAGTTATAAAACAAATTGTGATTGAAATTCATAAAATGATGTAAAAAACACATAATATAAGTGTAAAAAATAGTTTTTCCACCTAATCATTTGAGTTATACCTATTACTCTTTAATGTAATAGATTCATCTATTTTTTTATTGTAAAATTTTCAACAATTTCTTTGTCCATGCATATAATAAGAAAGCCTCAAAGAATTCCAGGCTAATAAAAATCATAATTTTGTTATTATTTTTTCATTTTAGTTCTTGTGCTTGTCCTATCCTTTTATATCTATATCTCTATTTCTTTGCGAGGTCAATATATTTAAACTATACATATGTCTAATCTAAAACAATGATCAAATAGCACTAGGAGCACCAAGCCCACTATTAGGGTTAAAACATGCAATGACATCAGCAAAAAAAATAAATAATAGAGAAAAAAATAACATAAGAAATTTTTAATATAATTTGGTTTCTAAATATATTTACGTCCATAATTTTTACTAAAATAAATATTACAATTTTTTTACAGACAAAATTGTTAAAACCCTCTCACTTGCAAATCCAAAATCTAAGTTATTCCATCTTTAATTAACTAGTTTAGAATTTGTAATGTAAAACAATTAAGACTTAATACCTATTTATAGAGGATATACTACTTTTTCATCTTACACCTAAGCAACGTATGAGAAAAACTTTATCTGAACTCATTTATAACTAATGTAAATTTTGAAAAGTTATCCTAACGACCACTCTTAATCCTTCTCTCCCCTTGTTGAGAAGGATGAAAATCAATTGAGAATAATCATAATGATTGTTTCTATTATTTAAAAATAATATATGTTCTTGTATAGTTATATTATATATCAGACATATCCATTTTTAGATTTTTTTACATTTGCCACTGTTTGGAATTTAGAGACATCTTGTGAAGGTATTAAATTAATAATAAATAATATATAATTAACAAATAATTAAACAGATGATCGAGATCTTATTTCGATATGCACAGCGGAAAAATTCGATTAGATTCATAAGAAATAAATGGTTACTAGTTGCCACAAATCACCTTCGTTGGAACAATGAGAATGTGATATGTATATGTAATCTAGGAGTCATTAGAATGATTTTTTTTGCAGGAAGGATTGAGTGTGCAACAAAAAAATGAAATTTTCTCCTCCTAACTATTAAAGCCAGACATCACATTCTTCTAGATGGGAGAAAGTTTTTATGTTTTGTGTTGTTTGCAGTAACTAATGAGTTAATCTTAATTAGAGTTTTAGTGCGCATTTTTATATTAGTGCTTAGGGGTGGAAATTCGAGTCGGGTCAGGTCTAAACGGGTCAACCCGTTTAAAGCTCGAATTTTAAACGGGTTAACCCGTTTACGACCCGAACTCGTTTAATGTCAATCCAAACATGGCCCGTTTATTGTTAACAGGTCACGTGTCACGGGTTCCGTTTAACCTATTTATAATACACAAACAAATACACAATTAACACTAAAATAACTTCAACTAAAACAATAAATATTTATTTATAATATCCACTAATACAATAATATTCTAAATAAAGGTAAATCAAATACAAAACAATTAAATTTATAATATCCATTAAAAATTTATAATTCTCAACATAAAACATGAAAAAAAAATTAATAAATTTAATTCTACATAAACATAACTATCATATTTAATAATCTTCATATTTTTTTCCTAGCACCTATATATATATGTGTGTGTGTGTGTGTGTGTGTGTGTTTATATGTATATATATGTGTGTATATATATATCAATACATATAATAAGAATAATAAATTAAATATTTCATAAAAGAAATTAAGTAAATGAGTTAAACGGGTCTGTAGGTTGTAAACGGGTAGAGTAACTCGTTTAACCCAATTAAGTAAACGAGTTAAACAAGTCATAAACGGGTGGTGAAGGTTGAACCCGTTCAACCTGTTTTTTTCGTGTCATGAACAGGTCTGATCCGTTTATAACCCAAATCTATTTATGGTCAACCCAAATTCTTTAACTTCGTGTCGAATCGCATCGTGTAATTAGATCGTGTTAAAAATTGTCAATCTTATTAGTACTACGTGGCTCTCCTATAATATATGTAAAACCTATTTATTAAAAACTATTAAATTTACAGACTCATTGAATACTTAAATCTATTTTGGATTTGAGCTCCACTTATAACCCACTGACACTGAACCCGTTTTTTAACTTCTTGTTTACTTTACTTATTTGTACAACGTAACGAATTTACCTGAGAAAGTACAGGTGATTTCTATTTTAAAAAAAAATGGTAACATAGACGACACATCTATTCCAACCAGTTGATGGTGGGTTGTTTACACGAAGACTTGACATTTATTTGTACATACGGATCAAATCAATTAAACATTTGATACTTCCAACAACCGAAGTTAGTTAAATGACTGCATTCAATTCACAACATTTATATAGCTTCCTTATCGAGTCGACAAAGCGTTAGATTTCGATAACATTTGTTCGTTACTAATACTTTTATTATCATTGTGCTTGTTAACGGAATATTGAAACCGCATGTTCATTATTTAAGTATGCTACACTTTGAATTATGACAATCTTTGCGGTTCTACGGTACAATCTACTACAAACAAATACAAACTGTAATAGTCCTGAAAAATTGGTGTCGAACTTTAATTGCGCAGGAAGTAGATGACTTGGCAATTAGAAGATTCCTTTGTGCTCGTGGACTGGACACAAACAAGGCTTCTGCAATACTCCTCCAGTACCTGAAATGGAGGCGGTCTTTTGTTCCCAGCGGTTCAATTTCCGAGTCGGAAATCACAAATGAAATTCCCAGAATAAGATGTTTGTGCAAGGATCAGACAAGAATGGACGACCCATACTGCTTGTTTTTTCTTGTAGACATTTTCAAAACAAGTTAGGAGGTCTTGAAGAGTTCAAGCGTAAGTCCCCCATAACTAAATATATTCTTTTTAAAGATGTAATTATTCATATTTCTTTTTTCCTTCGGCTTAATGAGATTACTATTACTTTGTTCAGGTTTTGCTGTTTATGGGCTCGACAAAGCATGCTCTAGGTATAATTCTTTCCCATATGTAGAGATTCATTTTACAGTAGAAAAGAAATTCACAGTGACCTTGATTCATCAGGATTCCACCAGGACAGGAGAAATTCGTCGCCATTGGAGATCTTCAAGGTTGGGGATATGCAAACAGCGACATCCGCGGATACCTGGGAGCTCTGTCCATTTTGCAGGCATAAACATATACCATTAATATTCATACTACTACCCATGAGTTCAAAATTTCAAATTGAGCTTTCGACATATGGTAATGTTTGAATCATAACATCCTGTCAATGGCGCAGGACTACTACCCAGAAAGACTAGGGAAGCTTTTTCTTGTGCACGTTCCTTCTGTTTTCATGGCAGTCTGGAACATTCTTTACCCTTTCATAGACGACAAAACCAAGAAGAAGGTAAGACCAATAGCATTAAAAAGATATATTGAGCCTGAGTGAGAATCTATCAATACTGCTGAGTTAACTAAATTTATCAATGATGATCTGCCAGATAGTGTTTGTGGAGAACAAAAAGCTGAAATCAACTCTACTTGAAGACATTGATGAGAGCCAGATACCAGAGATATATGGAGGCCAACTATCATTGGTTCCCGTCCACGAAAGCTAACCACCAAACCACTTGTGAAGCAAAAGAAATTCATTCTGTTTGCTAATCTCTGGCACAGAATGTTAACATGTATGCTATAGTAGACCATGCTTATTCAATAGATGGCTGCTTGCTTCGAGTAAATAGAAGGCACCTTGCTTGCAAAATCAGGGAATGTAATGCAACAAACATCAATTGTGTTTCAAATTTGTGCAATACAACCTTATGCACAAATAGTAAGATTGCATCGCAATAATATAGTATATATTGTTGTTGACAAGACCCTTTCTACAATGTCTTGCTGATCCACAGAAATACCAGCGGTGTCATATGTAGTAGGAACATGTAGCTCAAGAGAGCAACAAAGATAACCTGCAAGTGGTCAAAATTCATGCAGGCAAAGAGGCAATATCACGAAACAAAATCAAAAGCAGCTTCAGAAATCTCCAGGTCTGCCGTCTTTTCTGATGCCCACATGACGAATACAGTTCACCTGCACCTAGGAGCACTGCTAATTCATCTGTGCATCCTCCAACTTCCATTAAATTACTTCTCAAAGTGTTATATTTGTCAAACCACATCGTACATCTACCAATAATCTCCACAAAAACAAGAACCACCTTCAAACCGATGAAAACGGGCACGATCCCTGACAAGAATTACCCTGCTTAACTGCCTCGAAAGCATTTTAATCCAACTGTGACAGTCACAACATATGCGGAGGTTCTTGGAATTCATAATGTCTGATCTAGCACTAGATTTAAGAATCCCAAAGGCCAATGCCAATTTTTCACTATGATGATGCAAATTTGCCTCTTTTTCCTCCTCAGATATGTCAATCATAACCAATTCTGTAGTGGGCACAAAACCCTCCAGCTTTGTCAATTGAATCAACCCTTCCAATACTTTATTTATTGCCTCTGATTCAGGATGAGATCTATCATCTGACTTAAACTGGTGAAAGACACCTGCCCACTCAAACCAACTTTTACCGATATCTTTACGTACTTTATCCTTTATCATCAGTTCTCTCACTTCTTGTGCAGTTTTCCATTTATTCTGAGAGCAGTACATATTTGACAATAAGACATAATCCCCGCTATTGAGACGCTTTATATTGCCAATGGCAATTTCAGCCAACCCCGGGTTTTTATACGTTCTACAAGCACTAAGAAGTGACCTCCATATGATGATATCAGGGTCCATCGGCATTGCTTCAATCTGAGCATAAGCCTCTTCTAGTCGAACAGCTCGGCACAAAAGATCAATCATTGCTCCATAATGCTCAAGTCGCTGCTGAATCAAGTAAGGGTTGTTTCTCATTAAATCAAAGTACTTTCGACCCTCTGCAACCATACCACAGTGACTACACGCTGTTAAGATTCCAAGAAAAGTTATAGAATCCGGCTTTACATTCTCCGAATGCATCCTAGAAAACAATGCCATCGCATCGTAAGCAAGCCCGTGTATAGCAAAACCATTAATCATCGAATTCCAAATAGAAACATGATCACGACAAACACTATCAAAAATTTCTTTAGCAATTTGAATTTTACCAGATTTTGCATACATATCAATTAACGCGGCACTCAAAATATAATTGAATTCCACCGCTTTCTCTATCATCAATTCATGCACCCACTTCGCCTGCCTAAGACCTCCAAGCTTTGCGCACGCAGCTACAACAGAAGCAAACGTGAACTTGTCCGGTTCGGCATTCGACCTCAACATCACTCTGAGCAACCCCAACGCATCCTCAAAACGTGCATTCCTAACATAACCTCCAATCACGGTGTTCCACGTCACCACATCTCTCTCCTGCATTTTATCAAACACCTTCCTAGAAATCACATACTCTCCCGTTCTCATACAATCGTCAATAACAAAATTGGCAACTGTCGAATTACCCGTTAAGGAAAGGAGCTGAACCATAGTTTTGTGAGCGAGATTTGGGTAATTGCAATGAAAGTAAGTTGCAATGAGAGAAGCGGATAGGGAAGGGTAGGTAGCGTACCCGAACCGAAAGATTCTGGCGTGGGTTTCGGTTGCGGTTTTAATATCCGAAGAGAGCCTGCAGGCTTCAATGAGGCGATAAAACATTTCATGATCTGAAAAAGTTGAAAACTCAACCAATGATCATAAAACACAGAACTAATGATAATCAGTGATTGACGACACAAGATTGAGATCGAGAGAGAACCTTTGTTCTCATGGTAAGGAAGAGGAGGAGATCGTGGATCGCAGAAGTAGTTATTGTCGTTACTAAGTCTGGGGGTCGCAATGGAAGGGTGTGAAGCGAGTCTCTTCGCTCCGTGTCTCTGCATGTTCATCGCCGTGTTTTGTTTGTTTCCGAGAGGGAAGATAGACTGGAGAAGGGAATTATTGGATCGGGGTCCGGTTTTAATGGGCTAATGGTTTAAGCCCATTAGAAGAACACCTGGTCGGAGCCCAAAAGAGGAATTATGTGACAGAAAATTAAATAATTATGGAGGAGAAAAGGACAAAAATAAAAGGAAGAGAACTGTTATAATAAGTGCAGACTGAATAACTGACGCAACGAAAGTATGGAGCAGAGGAAGGACGTGTCATGATTCGATTGGCTCTCATGTGTACTGTCTGGTTGACCAGAGCTTTTGATTTTCTTGTGAGAAGACGACAAAGCGTATACAAAATCTAGCGTGCTGTTTCAAGTCCATTCAGGAATCAACACGTCAGAAAAAGAAGGTCCGATTAAGATTTGAGTCCGGAGAAGTTGACGACACCCGTAATAGGGAGAATTGTGGGTGGCAGTGTGGTTTTGCAAGTACAAAAGCAGCCTTTTTCAGACCAGGGTTGAGAAAGCTTCTGCAACTGGAGCCACACCTGGCCGTTTCATGTACTTGTTATAACAGTAATCCAACGAAATTCTAAAACCCGTTCGGAAAGCAAATGTTCAAGGAGATATTATCCGGAACACTCGTCTGCACGATACTTAGACGAGACAGCCACTCCTTATAGTCCGTTAGATTCTCTCAGGAACCAATCGAGCGGTTAAAATGGTATTACCATAAAACTCACCCAAATATATCTATTTGCATGCAAATGCTCAATATGTTCTTAGCCAGTGTTAATCGTCTGATATTTTGACCGTTGAAATCTACTACGTGCCAATGTTTGATTGGACAAAGGATCATACGTAACTGTGTGGGCCTAAGCGACACGCAAACAAAAAGACTGGTTTGATCCCAACTGTCAAGTCTCAACGAAACATGAGACCTCTCGGAATTCAGTTACTTTCCCAATAAAGAGCAAAAGTAAATAAATAATGAAAAAAACTCATGAAAGGGCATTTTCGGTAAAGAAAAAGACTGCGAACACTCACTTGTCTTTATATCAAGCGAAGGCTCCTTCCTCGTCACCTCAAACACAACACCAGTACTGGAAACTAATTATATGGATCCGGCAGAGGCATACACGGCCAGTTTGTTCAAGTGGGACCCACGAGCAGTGGTCCCACCACACAACCGACTTCTAGAAGCCATAGCCGGCGCTGCTGCTCCTCCGCCGCCGCAGCCACCTGCGGTGACCTATGCAGCGAGGGAGCCGTGCGGTCTGGAAGATCTGTTCCAGGCATACGGAATAAGGTACCACACGGCGACCAAAATAGCGGAGCTAGGGTTTACTGTGAACACGCTTTTGGACATGAAGGACGAGGAGCTCGACGAAATGATGAACAGCTTGTACCACATTTTTAGGTGGGACCTACTCATCGGAGAAAGATACGGTATTAAGGCGGCTGTCCGAGCCGAGAGAAGGAGGCTTGGCGAGGAAGATTCTAGACGTAGACATGTCCTCTCCGGTGACACCACTACCGCCGTTGATGCTCTCTCTCAAGAAGGTAATTAATTATAACATATTCAGTATCACGGCATTACAGTTCCGTTAAATGCATGAATTTTTTGGAGTTGTGGATATGCACAGGGTTGTCGGAGGAGCCAGTGCAGCAGGAAAGGGAGATGGTGGGGAGCGGCGGAGGAGGGGCTGCGTGGGAGGTGGCGGCGGCGGGAGACAGGAAGAGGCAACAGCGGAGGAGGAAGTTTCAGAGGAAGATGGTGGACATAGACAATGACGATGAGAATGAGGATGACGAGAATGGTGTTGGGGGAGAGAGACAACGTGAACACCCGTTCATTGTGACAGAGCCTGGGGAGGTGGCACGTGGCAAAAAGAACGGCTTGGATTACCTCTTCAACCTTTATGAGCAATGCCGCGAGTTCTTGATCCAAGTCCAGAGCATCGCCAAGGAGCGCGGGGAGAAGTGCCCCACCAAGGTACCAAACTCAATCTCCACCGTTAATTTACGTACTTGGCCCCACATGTGCTCTGAGATCTGTACTTCCGGGGTCCCACTCGAATCCAGAGAATCTGAGCCTTGAATCGTGGCCAGGATGTGGCCCAAATCAACACTATTTTTGAGCACGCGATTACAATACGATTTTGGTGCAGGTGACGAACCAAGTGTTTAGGTACGCAAAGAAGGCAGGAGCGAGCTACATAAACAAGCCCAAAATGAGACACTACGTGCATTGCTATG
>CAODLS012330967.1:0-10341 GCA_948243855.1 Flueggea neowawraea | reverse complement strand
GAGGCAGTCAAAGAGTTTGGTTTTCTCAAGAACGAAGATGAGCCTTATGTTTACAATAAGAATAATGGACGCATTATAGTGTTTTTGATTTTATATGTCGACGACATCCTAATCATAGGAAATGACATCCTAACATTGTTAAATGTTAAGCAATGGTTAGGGAAGTGTTTCTCTATGAAAGACTTGGTTGAAGCTAAAACTATACTTGGTATAAGGATCTATAGAGATAGATCACAACGGTTCTTGGGACTAAGTCAAGGGAAGTACATAGATAAAGTACTGAAATAGTTCAATATGGTTGACTCACAGAAAGGTTATATATCTTTATCACAAGAAGTTGTTCTTAGTAAGAAGGATGGTCCTTCTACAATAGAACAAAGAGAATACAATAGTAAAGTTCCATATGCTTCGGCTATAGGATCTATCATGTATGTTATGCTATGTACTAGGTTCGATGTCGCACATGCACTAAGCATGACAAGAAGGTTCCAAAATGATCCAGGTGAAAAACAATGGATTGATGTCAAATGGATTCTTAAGTACTTACGAAGGACTAAAATATTCTTCTTAGTGTACGACACAGAGGAAGACCTCATTGTAAATGGTTACACTGATGTTGCCTTCCCAACTGATGCTGATGACACAAAATCACACTTTTGTTATGTGTTTTGTCTGAATGGAGGTGTTGTAAGCTAGAAGAGTTCTAAGCAAGACACCGTCGTCGATTCTACTACAGAGTCTGAGTATATTACAGCTTCAAAAACTGCAAAGGAGGCTGTTTGGATTAGAAAGTTCATTACTGGATTAGGAGTTGTCCCATGCATCCTAGATCCAATTAAACTCCATTGTGATAACAACGGGGCCATCGCATAGGTTAAGGAGCCCCAATCACACCAAAAATCCAAACATATACTAAGGAGGTACCATCTCATTCGAGAAATCATCATTGAGAGAATATGTAAAGATATATAAGATTCCTGGAGAAAATAATGTACCAGATCCACTAACCAAGCAATTAGCTAGGCCAAGCATAAATGTCATGTTAGATCCTTTGGTCTTAAGATTATGCCTAATTGGGAATAGTGCTAGTGGGAGATTGTTAGTGTAAGTCCTAGCCCAAAATACATTGTATCCAGATTATATTTTATATATAAATATTATGAGGCATTGTTTTATCTCATTATTATTCTTGTGCATATTTAATTTTATAAAACATCCATGGATAGTGATTCTACTTAAGTTATCAAATATATGATTTGGATAGTAAAACCCTGAAGCATAAAATAATAATATTCTAAATGTCCCTAGTCGATTATTGTCATGGAAGTAACAATAAACTAAGACTAGTATGTACTCTGTGAGATGATCATGTTTTACTGGTCATAGGATATGAGATATGAATCAGAGAACATAAGAACATGTTAGAGGACAGTGTTTTGGATTAATCTACTTATGAGAATACTACATGGTTGAAAGGTCATAAGTATTTCTCATACAAAATCACTATGGATTCTTGGGTAATTTCTCGTATACTTTGACATATACCTAACGTTATTTGTAATGAGTAACAAGTATGGGTATGATTGGGTATGTCATGAGTCATGCTAAGGAACATGAGTGAAGTAAAGGGATTGCCACTCTAAAAAAGAGAGAAGATATCACCGGCCACTTGATTATTGAAACTGAGTAGTGTGTGGTCACACCTAAACAAAGGGATAAGTGTTATCATTTGTTTGACTTAGTCAGGACACTTATAGATTAAGAAAATATTTTAGCATAAATAAGGGTGACCCATTCCATACCTTATGATAATTCTGATATGTAGAGGCAAAGGGTTGTATAAGGTTGTAATTAGGTTATGTTGATTCGTAATTGACATTTATTTCAATTTGGATATCATAATGTCTTGCTAGAGACCAATTATGATTTATGGATTTTAAGTTAATTTTAGGCTCATTGTCAACATTGAATGAATCTACAGGATCTCACACAATAAAGATATGGATTGGTTACAAAGGTTCTCTCTTTGTAGTAATTGAATTATTAAGATGATCAATTTAATTAATCAATAATGATTCAGGGTTTTATAATTTATATGTTAAATAAGATTTAATACATAGTCCATTAATATAATAGGCTTTTAATATGAATAACCAATTATCATGATTATAATTATTTAATTATGTGTGACATAATTCGGCCCATGTGAGTGATTTATTTTATGAGAATATATCATATAATTAAAAGGTCGAAAATATTAATAAAACCCATGTGATTTTCAACCTTTTCTAAACTAAATTGGAGGGATAAAATTTGGCATACAAACCTAAAAAGGGAGGGAGAAATTCGGTTCCTTTTTCCTTATTTTTTAGGAATCATTTTTCTGGTGTGGCAAGGATGAATTCGGCACAAGCAATTACTAATTAGGAGTCCATGACTAATTAGGAGTTTTATTCTTGTTTGACAAGGAAAATAAAAACCCTAATTTATATGTGACAAAATTAATTAAGAAGTGTTTATTCTTGTAGGACAAGGAAAGCAAATCCTAGTGTGACTAGGATAAGAATTCGGCACACATCTTCTAAAATAGGAAGAGGTCGAAATCTTGGAGGGCAAGGAAGAGCAATTTCGGCTCCTTAGTGCTACCTATTTAGGTCTCCTCATATGTCTATAAATAGGATGCACACCTTGTCATTCAATTGATTCCAAGGCAAAGCCGAATTAGTGAGTGCCACTTTCAAAGAGAGAAAATTACTTTGTAAGTTTTAGAATAGAGATTCTAAAACAAGTGCTAGCACATATTAGCCTAATCAACAATGTTGTGTGTGTGAGAGAGTAAAGGGGAGTCATCTTTCGTCAGTCCCTATTATCAATTGCATTCGGCTCAAAACAAACAAAGGAGGAGGAGAAACCAATTCGACAATACCTTGCTTTTGGAGAAAAGCAATTCGGCAAAAGTTTTTAAGGTACATATATTCGACCACTTCAATTAATTATGATTACATACAGTGTTCCTGGATGTTTCTTGTGTGATCTTATTGGTTGTTCCGGGGCGTTTAATTTTGTTTATTCGCATAAGAAACCCAACATTGACATCTCTTTCGCCTATCTCTCGAATGAGGTGAAACAGCCTAAGTATGTGTTTGGTTCTTTGATATGATCTAGGCTATTTGGCTTGAGCAATGACCCCATTATTATCACAATATAAGTCCACTGGATTTGCGATGCTTGGGAAGACATCTAAACTAGTGATGAACTTCTTAAGTCAAACATCTTCCTTTGTTGCGTCTGACGTGACTATGTACTCAGACTCTGTAATAGAATCAGCTACAATGTCTTTCTTGGAGCTTCCCAGCTGACAACACATTTATTTAGACAAAACACATAACCAGATTGCGATATGAAATCATCATGGTCAGACTGAAAACCAACACCAATGTAACCACTTAGGACTAGTTCACCTTCTTGTCCTCCATAGACCAAGAAAACATCATTAGCTTCTCAGGTACTTGATGATATTCTTAACTACAGTCCAGGAACTTTCACCTGAATCAGATTGAAATCTACTAGTCATACTTAAAGCAAAAGTGACATCACGATGTGTAGAAAATATGGTACACATGATAGATCCAATTGCAGAAGCATATGGAATTATACTCATGTAATTTCTGACTTGTCTTGTTGTAGGACAACCTACCTTATTTAATAATTTTCTAAGAACCATGGGAATCATTTCTCTCTTAAAATTCATCATGCTAAACCTTTTTAGCACTTTATCAATGTACGCTCTTTGACTTAGTCCAATTAGCCTCTTATATCTATCTCTATAGATTTTTATCCCTAGCATACGTGAGACTTCACCTAAGTTTTTCATTGTGAAAAACTTTCCTAACCCATTTTTGACACTCCGTATGTTAGGAATGTCGTTTTCAATGATCAAGATGTCGTCAACATACATAATTAAGAATACTATCACACTCCTACTAACCTTCTTGTATACATAAGACTCATCTTCATTCCTGATGAATCCAAACTCCTTGATCGCTTCATCAAAATAAAGATTCCACCTTGAGGATGCTTACTTCAATCCATAAATAGATCTTTGAAGCTTTCATACCTTACTAGGATTCTTATGATCGAGAAAAACCTCATGTTGTGTCATGTAGACATCCTCAAGGAGGTTTCCAATTTTTACATCCATTTGTCATATCTCATAGTCATAATATGCTTCTATGGCAAGAAGAATCCTGATGGATTTGAGCATCATGACTAGTGAAAAGGTTTCATCATAGTCAATACTATGAGTTTGTTTAAAATCTTTTGCAACAAGTCTTGCTTTGAAGATCCAATTGGATTTTAACTTGTAAATTTATTTGCAATCAATGTTCTTGGCTCCATCAGATGGATCCACCAAGTTCCAAACTTGGTTATCATAGATAGATTGCATTTTTGATTTCATGGCTTCATGTCATTTTACAGAATTAGGATCTACAATCGCCTATTGGTAGGTTGTAGGCTTACTATGTTCTACAAGAATAATTCCTTTATCGTCAGTTATGAGAAATCCATATCTCTCAGGCTCGTAACTAGTCCTACCAGACTTTCTTGGGCCTTGTGTTATATATTCGAACTCCACAACATATTGTGAGTCATTTTGAATCTTTGTTCTATCTTCAACGGCTATTTGTGGTTCTTTTATTTCTTCTAAAAGTACTTTACTGCCACTAATTCCTTTGAAAATAAATTGTCTTTCCAAAAAGACACCTCTTCAAGCAACAAATACTTTGTTCTCGTAACTATTGTAAAAATAGTATCATCTTTTTTCCATTGGATACCCCACAAATATATATTTCTCGGATCTAGGTGCTAACTTTTTTGAAACTTGACGTTTCACTAAAGCCTCGCATCCCCAAACCTTTAGAAAAGACATTATGTGCTTTTTTCCATTCCATATCTCATATGATGTCTTTTCCACCTCTTGAGATGAAATTCGGTTAAGTATGAAAGCAACAGTTTCTAAGGAAAAATCCCAAAATGAGATTATAAGATCCGTTTGACTCATCATTCATCGAACCATATCCAATAGAGTTCGACTTCTTCTTTGGGACACGCCATTCCATTGGGGTGTTCCGAGAGGAGTAAGGTGTGAGACAATCCCACACTACTTAAGAGGATTGTCAAACTATTGGATTAAATATTCTCCACCTCGAATGGATCAAAGTGCTTTGATATTCTTGTCAAGTTGGTTTTGTACTTCACTTTTGAATTTCT
This sequence comes from Flueggea neowawraea, assembly GCA_948243855.1. Lineage (NCBI taxonomy): Eukaryota > Viridiplantae > Streptophyta > Magnoliopsida > Malpighiales > Phyllanthaceae > Flueggea > Flueggea neowawraea. The sequence goes on along the minus strand of CAODLS012330967.1, from coordinate 5,070 downwards.
TAAAATTTTCAAAGGATTCAGATTTATGCCTCATAAGATAGACAAGTCCATATCTATTGAAATCATTAGTGAAAGTGATGAAGTACAAATAACCTCCTCTAGCACTTGTAGTAAAAGGTTCACATACATCAATATGTATTAGGCCTAATTGATCATTGTCCCTTTCATCTTTGTGTGTAAAAGGACTCTTAGTCATTTTTCCTAAAAAACAAGATTCGCATGTATCAAACGATTCGAAATCAAATGAATCAAGTAATCCATCTTTGTGGAGTTTTGAGATGCGTTTCTCACTTGCATGACCCAAACGACTATGCAAAAAAATGGGTTTGGTTTAAATCATCTGATGTTAACATTTTATTAATTTTATAGATAGGCTTGCTTGTTTCAAGTTTAAAACATAGTGATCAAAAGATAATGTTGCAACACCATAAAACATGTTCCCATGATAGATGGAAAATTTATTATTCTTTATAATAAAATGAAAACTATCATTGTATAAACAAGAAAACGAAAATGATGTTCTTACTCATAAGATTTTTAAAATATTTATTTAAGGTTTATATTTTCTATTTAAGGTTTATTTTGAATTTTAGTTAAATTTAAAAGGTTTATTTAATGTTTATATTTTCTATTTAAGGTTTATTTTACTATTTAAGGTTTATTTTCTATTTAAGGTTTTTTTATTTGGTTCTCAATTATTCTTTTTTCCTAGATATTAAAAAGTATTAAAAAAGACAAGATGGTTAAAAGAACAAATAGAATAATTTAAAACTAAAAATAAACAAAATAAATTATAAAATAAAAAAATTGGGAAGAAAAACAAGATGAAAGTAAAACAAAAAAAGAAACAATTTAGACGTGAAAAGATAAAACTTAACCTAAGTGAAAAAAAAAAGAGCTAATCATAAAAAAAAGGGAATTTACGTTGGGACGAAAAACGTTGATCTTCGTTTAGGAAAAGAGTTATGTCCATATGGAAAGGTTGGAAAGGGGGAAAAAACCATACATACGGACGTAATTAATTTTGCAAATGGGTTATTTTATCATTGGCCCTTTCTAATTTTTCCATCAAAATGGGCCCAAACCGTAAGTCATAGTTCCAAGCCCACTTACATTGAAGCTCATAGACTGTAACTGATTATACTTATCCCTTGGCCCAAGTGGTTAATTGAGCCAACTAGTAGGAATTAGGATTAATTACACTGTAATATCAATTTGGACCATCAATTACAAACTGATTTTTTAATCCGATTTTACAATTGAACGGGAGTACTTTCTTAACTCGACCGAGGGGTCGTCTAGTCATTTTCTACGTTTCCACCAATTTCCTTTTTATTTCTCTTTGAAATTTTGGTAATGTCTCTCTCTTTTCCCCTTCTCTCTCTCTTCTTTATTGTCCCATTATTCTCTCTTTTCTCTTTCCCTATTTTACGAGGCAAACCTATTGGAATCCGTGACACCATACACGCAACAAAAAATAAAATTTGTGTCAAGAACTCCATCAAGGATCCAAGCAATTCGATAAAACTAACTAGGGAACATGTGTTTACCTCGTTTTAGTGAAACAAGAACGAGAAGATGCAGGATGCGAACGCCCTCTACTAGTATCTATACGCATGAACTGTTGAAGTGTGCTAGCACCGAATTTCTTTGAGGACAGTCTCAAAATTACCTTGCTATATTTTCTCTCTCTTTGAAGTGAAGTAAACGGCCAAGCAAGAGATTATTAGGGTTTGTTAAGAGGCTTATTTATAAGCATTAGTAAACTCTAGTCCTAGTCTCACTAGAAAATCTAAGTCTTGCCCATCAAGAATTCATTTATCCTAGTCTAACAAGGATAAACCACTTAGAGAGATTTTTTTAATTAATATATAGTTCGGCCCTATTATTTATTTCAATACATAAAATTTCGGCACACTATATTTATAAATATTAATTACCATGTTGACCAAGTCAAATCCCTTATTAGTTAATTAAGTCAAGAAAACTCTTTCTTTTGTTGACTAAGTCAAACAAACTATTTTGACTATGTCAAATGAATCTTAATTTGTTTTAAAACTATTATAAAATAAATTATTGCATCATAAAATATATCGCACAGTTCGTGAGTATGTGACTCTGTAGGTCCGCTCAATATTGGTAGTTGGCCCAAAAAACCATTTAGGCCTACAAGTCATAAGCGAGTTCTAGCAAGTCATTATGACTACCCAACATGAACGAATTCGATGACTCGACAAAACCTAATGCACATTTGGATATTTAATCCTTTTGTCACATGATATCTCGATTAAGAATAAAACATGGATCATGTCATTTTTATATAGCTTAATCAAATATTTCTTGATACCTAAGTAGACTGACCAAAACAAATGATATTGATAATCCCTATCAATTTATTCTAGTACGGCCATGCATTTCATCAGTCCTACTTGTCAAGTTGCCAAGAGATATCTCACTTAAATAAGAGCGTAACAAATTCCTTCATTGTCACTCACATTCCTCCATATGATTTACTATAATTATAGCTTGTATTACCATCCTATTACAGATAATGTTGGACTATATCAAAACATAAAGATCCTCATGTAGGAATCAATGGTGAATTCAGATCGAATGACTCAAATATTACTACTGTGAAAAGAAATATTAATGACAAATATTCCATGTAGTATTTCTCATAATGGGACAGTCCAATATCATGTTCCCAACATGTGTCTATATTCTGAGTAACATCCCATGTCCATGATCAATAAAACATGATCATCTTTCGGAGTGCATACTAGTCTTAAGTCATTATTATTCCCATGATAATTAACGACCAGAGACAATTTAGAATAGTATTCTTTTATCTTAAGATTTTACTATCAAGTCACACACTTGATAACATAAGACAAAATCAACTATTTATGGATACCTTTATCAAGTTAATGCATTACAAAATAACATGACAAAATATATGTCAAAATGAAAAACCTCGTATTTATTAAATAACAATATAAATGACAAAGTACATATAATTGGGCTAGGGCATATCACTAATAGAACCGTCTATGGAAGCCCGACACATCCCGCACAAGTCTCGGAGAATAGAAACATCTACCCAATTATTATTAATAAACGACTTATTAGTCAAATTAAAACATTTAACAGAGATATGTTTTCCGAAAATAATATTCCCGAATATAATTAAAACATGATTAGAATATCAAAATACTAAATAAGTAATTTAAGTAAAACCATTAAATATTATATAGCAGATACAAAGCCATAACACATTACTCGGTGTGGAGCAACTAACAAAATACATAACTGAGCCTGAACAAAAGGGCACCGACTGAAACTTCAGAGTGCCTCACCGAATATGAATGCTGGAAGACCGCAATTAATCAAAATCACCTGAAAGTAAGAATAGGAGAAATAGATAGAAAAGAAAGGGGTAAGAACCCTAGTGAGGAAAAGACACTCCAGAATGCCTCATACGTGTCCCACAAGACTGTTTTAAAAACATTCAAAATATATCACATGCAGATATATAAGGGTATATACATATACATGCTAAATACAAAATATTAGTTTCGAAATTCATTTTGAAATCGTTTGTACCCAGGGAAAACAACAAACATATGTTGAATCGACGAGAAGAACAATTTAAATAAAACTAATTAAAATCCCTCGAAATAATTTCAGCCTTTATGAAAATTAGTACTGTTAATCGTAAGGTAATTCTAAAAGAATCTTTGGTTAGTCAAAAGTTCCAACTTCAAAGTTCAAAAACTCGTTTCTAGATTTACCAAAAGTTTAGGAATAGAAATCAAAACCCCTTTTAGCTTATCAAACCTTCAAATGTCAAGAGTTTCCATATAGGCCTAAAAGTAATAATAACAGTTTAATAAAAAACATAGCACCGAATATCAACAAAATTGGACATGGGATCTGAACCTGTCAGACAAGAGTTAGACGTGGACCATCGCCTCTGAATAACTCATATGTGGACCACTGTCACTATAAAATATCATACGCGGAATCCTGCCACTATAGAATAGTCATGTGTATTGTGCTACACACGGGTCACTACCTACCCTGGTAACTGAGTACTACCATTTACCCTGGTAGCTGAGTCTTCACATTGGTATACCAAAAGTTACGTTTGACCCCCATAATAAAGGTGCCCCATATCGAAACATTTTTTTCCGAAAACATATTGAAATATTTATTCAAAAATATTCAAAGTACTAAACAGAGTATTTATACCAAAATAAAATCACTTTCAGACAGAATGTTTGCTACAGAAAATCCTCTTATTTACTTTAGAACAAAATACTTATCTTAGAAAATATATTTATTTTAGAACAAATCATTTGTCTCAAAAAATATTCTTAAATCCTGAAAGAATAATTTTCACAACATATACTTTGAAATCCATAACAAAATATTTGTTACCGAAATTAAAATAAATATTAAAACATAATATTTATTTTCAAAAACCATCAAAATTCTCAGAAAAAATTTAATTTCCACAACAGAGGTTTTCACATAAGTCAATTTTTTAGGAATTCTAATCCTTTATTAATTTCAGATTTCATGCAAGGGTTCTGACACATCAAAAATGATATATTTTAGAAGGCACAGCATATGTGTATGAAGCTATCATTTCACTCACCTAGTAATCCAAGCTGAATGGCCCAATCACGTATCACTGGTGATCGGCTAACCTCGTTGACCAGTATACGAAGCTGAAACAATTAATGTAAGACAATTGTCTGTTGGACCAAGGGTGGTCAACATTGAGCCTTCTCTAAAGTTTTGATGATGAACAAACTACAGAATTTGATCTGAAGCAAGATTCACGTACGTCAAACAAAAGTCACGTACGTGTGACAATGTCACGTATGTCAGTGAAGCCTAAAGTACGTGAGTTCTACCAGATGTTGAAACAGAAGCTACTGGAACTCAAAAGAAGTGAACACACGTACGCAAGAAACATCTCACGTATGTCAGACAACAACACGTACGTGAAAGGTAACCAAAGTACATGAGTTCCACCGGATACTGAAACAGAAGCTACTGGAA
>CAODLS012330920.1:0-18232 GCA_948243855.1 Flueggea neowawraea | reverse complement strand
CAAAGAAATGTTCATATGGTGCTTTCTGTTTCATCCACACAAACCCAGTTTCTCTAACTCTTCCACACTCTTCAAGATCCTTCAACGGAAGAACTCCTTTTGGAAACCCTAGTTCATCAAGAAGCTCAACAGAGTGACGGGAACACTCTTCGGGTCCGTGCACAATTTCAGCCCCGGCACGTTGGTCGAATTCGGGATTGCTAGACATTATTATCGTCTTAGCTCAACAAAAAAATTCGTAAAGTGAGAAAAGTCTTCAAGCACTGATACGGGTTGTGTTTAAGTATCTTTGTTGGTGATGGAGGGAGGGTTTGATTGAGGTATAAGAAGAGGAGGGATTGCGAGGTGGGTTATGGAGGTTGATCAAATTAAGCGTAGAGGCTCTTAAATGGTGGGTCACCTAACATGTTTACGTACATAGATTTGGTTGGTTTTGTTGTTGAACTAGACATGATCACATGAAGGTTTCATTTCATCCAAGTTTTTTTCACACATTTTTTGTGCGTCCTTTGATTAGTTAGCTTTAATTTACCCATGAAAAAAATTAGGTTTGATTTGCATTAAGCCTCTGCTTTGTCAAAATACATTTTTAAATACACTACTAAATTTGGACTAACTGTTCCTTGTTCATATTTGGACAAACATTTCATCTCAAGCTCACTGTTCAATGTTGACACTATTTACATATATATTCTCTGTTACATGTACACACAATTTCAATTTCTAGTACTCTCCAATTTCTCCTACCACTAATTCTCATACATTAAATCCAAACCAAATATTATAGAACATGCACTTGAATTAGTTAAGTTCCAAATTACCATCTTAAGACATGAAAATTCAATTCCATCAAATTGATTGTGAATGAACTATCCGATCATGTCCAGATATTTTTCAGTTTCATACTCAAGTTTGGACAGCTTATCAGAACTTATATACTTGCTGTCAATATTCCTATCAGTACTAGCAATCCACCAAGTGCCTGCAACACACATCTTATTCTAACTACTAATCCTTTCAGCTCTAGTACCTTTTGATTGAGATCAAAGAATACACACAAGTCCAATCACACACTAACTATACATATAATATTTCTCACAAAAATTTAATTTAAATTGGTCTATGATTGCTTTAGACCTCAAAATTAACATTGCACTCGCCTCATTACTTGAGTTAGTTCTTCCAAATGTTGACATAATCGTGACCTTCATTATATCTCACTAGGACTTTCATAGCACATATTTCTAACTAAATGAGACATGTATATAAACTAAGAAATTAAACTTGTAAATCAACAAAAAGAAGAAAACGAGTAGAATTATAGTTTGAAATTGAAATATCCAACATTTAGTACAACAATAACATATATAAAAATAGTCATATCAGATAGATGGAAGAACATGAGATGATAAAGCTACTTCTTTCCCATGTTTGCTTACCTTAGCGATATATGGACGGAAGAAGATGTCCATAAATATTCACAAAGCATTAAACCTTCACTTCACCATTAGCGTAAGCAGAGAAGCTCATAATTGTTATTTCTTCGACCAATGATAGTCATCAACTGTCAAAGCATGCAAGGTGGCACAAAATTTTAAATGATCACTTTTTCTAGAAGGAGGGGAAAAATTTTCTAGAAGGAGGGGAAAAAAACAAGTGACTCGTGGTCGTGATCAGCTCTTTTAGTGTCAGTGTTAGGAACATGTGTCATGTCTATTTTCTTATTATAAAGTTCATAATGCGTGTCCATCTCTTTTTAGTTGAGAGTTTTTGTTACCCTACTTTTTTTTGTGAAGAATTTTTCTTATAATTAATAGCAATAACGATTTAACAATATTATTATTAACGTAATAATAAGATATTATAACTCCATCCTGATTATAATTGAGTAGTTGTACGTCTACCCTTTTAGTCAGTCCTTTGTTCGGATCAAGATTGATAATTTTGTAATCCTTGCAATCCTTCTCAATCTTTAATTATTAGAACCATAGTACTTAGGTAAATTACGTTTCCATTTTTTGATTAATGTTGAAAAAAACGGTTCATCCATGACGAGTGAACCGAATTCAGTCGGTCAAAATGTGAACCGACACCGTGGACAAAATCAATTGACAAATCCAATTGAGTTGGACCTGAGATTGGCCCGTAAAGCCCACAAGACCCATGAGCATAAGGCCATTATGAAGGCTTATATAAATGGATACCAAAATGTACACCAAGTGGACAAATTGTCTACATCAAGTGGAAGTTGGTGGAAATCAAGTGGACACAGGTGTACAAGTGATGTACACAAGTTGATATAAGTGGACAAAAGGAGTACACCAAAGTTGCACAACAAGCGGACAACTTACTAAGGGCTTGGTGAAGGCATGAAAATGCCTATAAATACTCCTTCCATACACATATTTCATAATCTACTCTTTGGAAGAAAATTCACCATAAAAGCTAGAGAGAAAAGAAAGAGAATTCAAGTGAAAGAAAAGGGGTTCCTTGAAAGGCCTATGGCCTTGGAAAAGAATCCCCCACATCCTTTGTTTTCCATTTCTTATGTTGTTATTGGTGTTCTTCTTCTTAAGTGTAGTTTTTATTTTCTTTCAGCTATGTTAGTGTAGGAATTTAATTTGGATTTTGAGTTGTAAGTTTTGATAACTATCTACTATGTTTAATGAAAGTGTTTGCTTATGTTCTTAAGTTCTTTATTTGTTGTCATGGTTGATTTGATGACTTGTTTTATTTGAATATCATTATGCTTGATCACCATAATGGTGTTTGTGAAATGCCTAAATGAAAGATTGAAAGAAGAATTTTAGGTTAGGTCTACATGCATCAAACTTGTTAGGTTATGTAATAAACATATTCATGCCTACAAGGTATTCGATGAAATTCTCAAAATAATTTAATAAGTTTAGTTTAGTTAGGTGAGGCCGAAAGAACCCTCCTAATAAATGTATATATAGCTTAAATGAACTCGAGAGAGGCTTTAAGTAAATATATAGAGAGAACACTCATTCCACAAAAACCGACTTCATTGACTTAATAAATAGGAGTCTTTACTTGCTTCTTAATAATCCAAATGTTTTCTTTGCTATTTCATGTTATATTTTTAAAATCATGTAATGTTTTTAAATCAATCCGTCTACAATTCAAAGTATCGGATATTTATTTCTTTCTTTTATCTTTCGATCATTAACTAATATATATTCCCTATGGATTCAACACCCGAGGAATACTCCAAAGGTTTTATTACTATATCAATCATTGTGCACTTGCGAGGTATCAATCAATGTCATAAATGAATTGAGAGAGTTGAACCCGTTTAAACTTAATTTTTTCTGTTCAACATGTTTATAACGCAAACCCGTATATGTGAAACCCAAATCAGTTTTACTTCGTGTCAAATCTTATCATTTAATTAGGTCGTGTACAAAAGTGGTAGCCTTATCACTACCCTACAAAACCACATTTTTAAATGGTGGGTCACCTAGCATGTTTACGTACATAGATTTGGTTGGTTTTGTTGTTGAACTAGACATGATCACATGAAGGTTTCATTTCATGCAAGTTTCTTTTCACACATTTTTTGTGTGTGCTTTGATTAATTAGCCTTAATTTACCTATGAAAAAATTATATTTGATTTGCATTAAGCATCTGCTTTGTCAAAATACATTTTTAAATAGACTACTAAATTTGGTTTTTATTTAGTAGTAAAATGCATATGTTAATTTAAACACGACATTTATTCTTAATAAAATAACTAAATTTTATCATATTTTAACTATTTGACACTACAATAACTAATTAAATTGTAAGTTACAAGGCGAGTGAAATAAAAACATTTTTTTTTATTATAAAATTGTAAAATCAAAAAATAGTTTTTTATAAGTAATTTTATTTGATTTCGCTAAAAATCGAACTTGCAACTCTATTAGTCTTGTGGAAATTGACTTTTTTATGAATAAACTATAAGTCTATTGGTTAAAATCAAAAAATAGTTCAAAAAACAAAAACTTAGTAAAACTAAAATATAAAATTTTTTACATTTTATCATTTTAAAAAAAATTAAATTTACCTTTTTTATTCATAATCTTTATATCAATATATATTAATTATGGCCGCTGTTAATTTGCCTCTTGGTCTATTTATTTGTATTTTGTTGTGGAAAAAAAGAATTAAATTAATAGATGACAACTTACATGTGGGCTTAGATTTCCATGGGCTTCATGGGCTGCCTTATCCCTGCCTCGGCCTCAGGCCTGCTCGGACTGCAGAAGGATCTGAATGTTAGCACTTCATTATTTTTCGGAAAAAAAAATACAAAAATGACAATAAAATAGTTTTTGACGTACTTTTAACAAAAAAAATTAAATATTTAGAAAATTCCATTCTCTCCAGGTTCCACTGTTACATCTTATTTTAAATTTTTCTATTTTTATTTTACCATATGAGTATTATTAACTCTTACAAATCAATATCGGATGTAGGATAAAGGCAATTTTAGTATTTTATCTTATGAGTCTTGTTAAGAGTATGCTGTTTTCCTGTTTAGCATCATGGAGAGAATTGGAAATAATAGGACTCTCAGGTAGATCACAGTGACAAACCCAAAATTATTTTCACGTAGAGATATCGTTGGATGACATCACAAATGATCACTCTTGAGTCCGTTCCTGCTAGACGAAAAACAAATGAATGTTTGTGGGGGTAATATTAGTTAAGTTTAAAAGAATTGATGACTCTTTTCGTGTTTTGTCACTTAAGTAAAGAATTTCATGATCATCTTGTAAACTATTAATGTAGGGATGTTGTGGAAAAAAAATAATTTTCATGATTGCTCCATAAATTTTACAGATTTTGTGGGACGAGTGTGCTTGGAGAAGAAATTGTTATGAATTGAGTAGCCAGATGTTTCTTTTTCTATGGTGAAGGTGAAGAAACTGATCTTCAACGTTACAGAATCACGAAATTGATTCTCAGTAAGGATTAAATGTTTATGAAACAAAAAATCATGTTTTATCAAATCATTCAATACAAAGAATATTTAGTCAATTTGAATTCGAATTGGATAAAATTTTTAGAGCAGTTTTGTGATGTGGATGACTCGTATAGACCGTGATGTGTGAATAAAGGGATCCTGCGGCGTGGTTCGATGTCACATAGTAATAGAATGTGCTTATTTATGCTTGAGATGTTATCATTGTTCGGTATGAATAATTGGATAGATTGCATTTTGCAAATGAGCTTAAAGCATGTCCATCAAACTCTTTATTTTGGTTTCTTTGCTAAAATTAAGAGCTAAATATATCACTCTTTTTCTCAATTGTTTTTTTCAAGGAACCATATTATCTTTCCTCATGCTTAGCAGGAAATGTGCCTCCTCAATCATATTTTTTTTATTGATTATTTATTAATTTTTAATTAATATATAAGAACATGTACATTTTTCTATGATATAGTTGAATTGTTCATTGAAATAAGGAGTGACGAGATCGAGAGTATTATTAGAATACACACAAATTTTGAAATAAGCAAAAATATATAGTTAAATTTTTTCATAATATAATAGAGAGGATTATGAGCATGATTGGACATGCTCTTAGACTTTAAGGTCAGACTCATTCCTCGTCAATTAGCATTTAGTTTCTGTGCTGTCAATTTCAAGAATGCAAAAACAAAAACTTACTTGTTCAGTGTATCATTTAATTAGTCAAAGAACAATCCATAACCTAAGGAGTGGATATAAGGACATTGGCAAGTGGCGAGTCATTGCATAGGATGCTATTAAGAATGTAGTTGATCTTTCTGTTTTCATATGCCGTGACAAATATCTTGTTCGTTGCTTAATTGTTGATTGCTCAAATTCCCTTTTTACGATACACCATGATTTCATGGTAGGGTCAAAGTCTCCAACTAAAATGGTAGGCCCTTCAAAGTTGATGGAGAGTTTAGGACTCCTTTTGGACCATTAGCCATATTCATGATTACACATTAATCATTCTCATTAAAGCTAATGCCTTAATTGATCTTCTTTCTAATTCTTATGAATGTTTTTTGTGGTGTATAGAATAAAGAAAAAATTATACGAAGCTTTTACATAAAAATTATAAAATTTTGTCATTTTAATTATTCAATTTTTTTATTTGATAATTACTCAATCTCTTGTATTATATATGTTTTTTTTTGACAAACAAGTCCTTCAGTGCCTGAAAAGTGAAAACGAAGGCATGTTTTTTTAAAAAATACGATATTTAGTCATTTTGATGACTCTGTCGCGGTTTTAAAAATTCACTTAAAAAATTAATTTCCAATTTTACGATGCATCTGTTATGAGGATCAGTATTTTTACGCTTTCCATTCGTGCGATGAAATAGATTCTAATGTGGCATGCTAACATATCACGGAGAATGATATGGCAAGCTTAGCGACTGTGATTTTTTGCAAGTGAATGAATCGAGTGATAAAACTCATAGTATTTCAGGTTTCGAATCCTAAGGAATTGGGTGATTAATTATGATAACGCAGCAATTTTAAAAAAACAATGTGAAGTTTAATATTTAAATAAAAGGCAATGAAAGAACAATAAAATAAAAGCAGTGAAATTCAAAGAAACACAGATCAATTGAGGTTCTTGAGGTACAGATTTTTACTTAGTTAAGAAACTAACTTTCAAGTTCCGGGCTTGTTTGTAATAGTAGCATGTGTTATTTAACATGTAGTATGTAATGGTTTTTGTAAATTGTGAATCGTAAAAGTTGAAAATGATATAAGCTTTTTTATTTTATACATATGTAGTAAAATTTCATTTTTAACATTGTTTTAGTTCAATAATATAAATTTAAAAAAATCCACAAGGATGAAATTGTAAATGTGACCCACTAATGTATTTAAATTGGTGTAATTTACAGAAAATATTATATGCTATATATATTCATTAACACCAAACAACCATATTTGGTATTTTATATGCTAAATACAAGACTTGTCAAACAAGCCCCGATGACAATGAATAATGACAATTAAATCATCCTCTAATTCTCATTGACAATTAAAATTGTGCACATACTAACAATTTTCGTCCGTCGATATTACACAAATTAGTATAACCCACAAACAAAAATTACCACACACAAAACAAAGATGTTTCTATCTTGCTTGTGAATGTCTAAACTCCAAACTCACACTTCATATTTCATTTCATTACACAAATTAGTAATTTTCAAGACTCTGATCTATCAAGGCCTTCATCCCTTGATTCATCTTAACTCCACTTGATTCATCAATCCTACAACTAATAAATAGAAAAAGACACACAAATTACCAACGTTTCCTCACAAATTGATGAAAGAAACAACAAAAGTATCCACAAAATATGCTCGTATCACTTAGGTGCTTCAGTGACTTGAACAAATCCAAAAAAGAAAAAGAAGGAATGAAAATGACGACTCGGTTTGAGGTTTTAAAATTTGAAAAAATCTTCTGGGTGTCAATACTAAATAGAGATGAAAGAAACTTGTGTTGGAAGGCAAAGAATGCCTTAATTAAATCGCCATATTTCATGTGAGTTTGATTGAGAATGGGAAAGCAAAGTCATGTGGTGTTTTAATTAAATGAGTGTTTGCGTCTCCCTGTGGTCTCTTCCAATTCTTTAGCCTATTTGTGATGCCATGTGATTTGGATCCCAAATTGCTTACCCACTTGCCTTTTTCACTTTTGTTCTTGTGCCTCTTTTCCTACTTTCTTTTGGTGCTATTTTCGATCGTGGATGGGGAAGAGTGTCTGTTGTATGGATGGGAGAATGATTAATAATGCTTGCCAAATAAAAAGAGGATGGTTAATAATGGTTGGTTGGATAATACTCTCTCCGATAAACGCTAATTATTTTTTACGGGAATTAAAAAATAATAGTTTTAATAGTTAAATTCATTTAACTTTATAAAAATTTTTATTTATACTTTTTGAGTAAATATGTTGACAATAAATGAATTAATTGAAAAAAATAAATAAGAATAATATTGTAATTTTGCTAATAATAAATGCAATAAAAAAGTATATTTATATATTGGAGTAGCTAAAATAAAAAGTATGTCTATTATTATGAAACGGAGAAAATAATAATAATAAATTATGAGTTTCGTTCAAAAAAAGTTATGAGTATTTTTAATTTAATATCTTAAATAAAATGAAAACAAACGTTGTTAACGAATTAAGAGCGAATAATGAAACTTTTTGTGAATTAGTATTTTGAACTAATCTGAACTATATATTTTGTAAAAATTAATTATTTTTTCAATTTGTATAAACAAATATTTTTAATTATTAATGTATTAAATTTAATTTACTATTAATCTCCCGTCAACTATAGTATCTTATATCTTGAAGATATGAATGTTTTATCAATGTGAGTGCGCTTGGTGATGTTAGAAAAAACAGATTGTAGAATATGGACGTGACTCTGTTACCTTAAGGGAATTAATGCTTCACTATGTTGCTGATGGTTAGGCAATATCTCTCTTGAACCAACAAAGCCAACCGAATTTCCCTCTAAATATTAACCCCTTGACCATTAATTATTTTAAAATTAATGTCAAACATGTATTTTCCCTCTAAATATTTTACATTTCAAATTTAATTTGTTTAGATGTCAGTAATACTCTTCTCCTTTTTAACTTTTTTTCTGTGGGATAAAATAGCATGATGTATCATTAATTATTTGAACATATGAAGTCTGTTTTTTTAAACGATATGGTTAGTGGCCAAACAACAACTAATATTGGCTTTATGTAGTCCAATAACTTTTTCTTTTTGGCAAAAAATGGCTCCTAGGAGTATTTTTTTTCACCAACTAGCTATATGCTAACATGCCACTTGGTAGATAATATCCATGTTAGCTTGCTGCGTCAATATTTAATGAACGATACAGACAGAAAATTGATGAATGCTAAAAGTGATAATAGAACTCAATTAAAAAATTATAATAAAAGTGATAAAATATATAAACGTTGTGTTAAAAATATTAATAAGCATTACTACAATAATGCAATCCCAATAAGCTCGAGAAGTAAAGACCTTGTGTTATTTTCATGAGATGAGAGCAGTCAACCTTATGTGGATGGAAAATAAGATGAAAAAGGGCAAAGATTAGAAAGAGAAAAAGAAAAAGAAGGTGAAGGTGAAGGGAAAAGAGACTATATGGACCAAAGAAAAATATTTATTCGACGCACGAACATTTTCTTGATGTGAGGACCATTTGTTTTAAGTTTTTGCAATTCAAGTTTATGGAGATGCTGGACGATGTGTGAACCGGGTGGCTAATACTCTTGCTCGCCTATAACTGCAAGCACACGGTTAGCACACTGTTATTGATGTAACTTTGAAAACGTTGAAATATTTAGGGGTGTTGAATCCACGTGGATGAATTAACTACATATGATCAGTAATTTAGAATGTAGTTAATCCTACTAAGTTAATTTTTTCGATTAAACTCGATAAAATTAAACTCATTATGTTTCAAGGGACATCACTATGTGAGTAATTAATCATCTCTAACGTAATACACACACATTCAATGTTTTAGATCTTAACAGTGTTTCATCTCTTAATTTATCACACATATCTCTTATTATGCAATCATGGTGATAAGCATGAAAATGTATATACGATAAATACCAAACATTGGACCATTCCAAAGCGGATCAAGTATTTTTATTCAAATCACAACACTCATTCAATCCATAGTAAGTATTCATCAAAGGAGCTATATACTTTAATCCTAATTATGGGTTTAACTTAACATATTAAAATAACAAAATAAACAATAAACAATAAAACTTGATGATTAAATCCAATAATGAATTGAGAAGAGATGTGGAGTGATTGGGAAGTCTTCTTGTAAAAAAAAAAAAAGCAAAATGACCAAGCTTTCAATAACCATACATTTATCGACATATCAATATTTATAATAATGTGCGATAACTAATTATATAATATTTAACATTGATATACTAATGTATACATATATTAGTATACTAATATGTATACTAATATATACATATTTAATTATCAACTAATATATATTTTTATGAAAAATCACAAATAATTAGTACATAATCCTAGGAAATCAAATAGTAAAAATTTAAAAAATATGTTAATAAAATTTGTAGCTGAAATGCTGATTTTAACAAGTTAGAAAATATTATGTTAATAAAATAGAAAATATTTATTTTAAGTGTGGGGCTCAATATATGACAATTTGATAACTTTGTTGTAGCCATTTGTAACTAGAAAACAAAATGTGTAGACAAAAGATTCCAATAGTTAGTAGCGGTTGACGAATGCTTTCAACAATAAATAGGTTTATTCGAAGATTAGGAATTGGAAAAGATTATCTTCCCTTTTAGTTGCGACAAAAACCAATTATCAGAAGCACTTAATTAACCCTTTTTTTTTTCTATGTCATCACTCCTAATCCAAATCGGACGGCAAGGACAACAGCAACAAGACGAGTGGAGCTTCTGCTGCAGTCGGATCCAAATAAACGACTTAATTAATCATTCATTAAAACCAATTTAGGCCTAATCGGAGCCGAAAGTCACCAAACACTCAACTGACAATTAATCAGGAAAAGAAAAAGGAAAATAGAAAAAGTTAAAATGAGTATACAAGACATGAAAATTTTTTAATTATGTCCCAATCCAAATATTCCAGTCTGTGCCAAACTTCTTGAAAACTTTACTCTTAGGTCCTCAAAAGAGTACTCCACCGTAAAACCTCCATGCGATAGCACACGAGATACATCTGAAATAATAAATTGATCTATCATGTAGTTTATTCAAATACGTTCAGTCTATTCATTCAAGGATACTTATGTGGAAGTTTAGCCTATTATAAAAAAAAAAATCTTATAATTCGCTATCGTACAGATTGTATGTTATTTATTTTTCGGTATTCACCTTACATACTACTAGAGCGCATAAGTTATTTATGTCGTATAAATCATAATGTCCATCAAATTTAGTATGAAAATCTATAGTGATATCAATACAAAATAGTCTTTGAAAAAGAAATACGGTCAAGTTCTGAATCTTGAATTCAGTCATTCAAAATTTAAAGTTTC
Source organism: Flueggea neowawraea (assembly GCA_948243855.1). Taxonomy (NCBI): domain Eukaryota; kingdom Viridiplantae; phylum Streptophyta; class Magnoliopsida; order Malpighiales; family Phyllanthaceae; genus Flueggea; species Flueggea neowawraea. The sequence continues at coordinate 7,121 of CAODLS012330920.1, read as the reverse complement.
ATATATATATATGAGTCATTAAGAAACAAGCATATTTACAAATTAACCAATGAACATAGACGCTAACATAAAAGGTGTACTTGTCGCCGTCGCCAATCTCAAGTCACTTAGAGAAAGTTTAAAACGTTCCTTGAGTTCTTCCAACTAATCTCCACTCATAATTGATGGCATGCCATTTTTGAAAGATTTTGGAAACTTTTCATACGAATGAACATGTGTTTAACTGAGACCCAAGACCTATATACATCTGAGACATAGGAATATTCCCATCGTATTCCTCCCATCAAGCCTCCCATCAAGGAATATTATATTGTATACAATTAACCCATTAATGTATGTCATTAGCTTAATTAATTGTGCTTAATATAGTTGAACTGCCATTGTGTGAAAGATTAATCTAACACTCTCCCATTTGGTTCATACTATGTTTCATAGTACAATTATAACACACTATTCATCATGCTTATCCAGAAAATTAGAATCACACGAATCATGACGGTGTTTCCTCATTGAAGCGAGTAGTACCTTTCATGTATTACATTGCAATTTTCCTTTAATGAATAAACTCAACGATATGGTATGTCTACTTTATGAATGGACCTTCAATATCCATTCGGGTCCTTTAGCGTTTGTTATTGTAATACCCTGCTCATTCCGGTTAGGCCTTCTGTTGTACCTTGTTTGATTTTGATTGAAATTTGTTCGACTTTGATTCGATTTTGGATGTTCGAGATGATGTTTTGATGATTAAGAATGTTGATTGATGATGATTTGTGAGTTTGGGCTGTTAGATCTGTTTCAGGAATATTGGAGTTTATGTTTTTAAGTTAGAGATATGTTGAAAGTGAAAATTTTCGCATATAGTGCTTCTAGGGAGTCATCTACGTGCGTTGAAGGGCACATAGATCTTTGAGCAAAAATGCACTGAAATTGTTGGGATTCGTTTACATGTGTGAGCCTTCATCTACGCACCAGAAGGGTTGCTGCTTGCGTAGAAGGTACTCTTAAGCACATTGATCTTGGATAAAATTCTGGGTTTTGCTGAAACACACGTCTAAACACGTGGAATCATCTATGCAAGTAGGACTTCTTCTACGCACGTAGAGGACTTACTACACACGTAGATGTGCTCATATTTGACTGTTTTCAAGTGAAAAGATGTGTTTTAACACTTTGGTCTACAAATACCCCCATCCGACTCATTTCGGCCTTCACTCATTTTCTTCATTTCTTTCACTCCCAAATCAGTCTCTCAACGTCTTCCAGTGTTTCCCTTTGCTTCCTTTTGCTTCTTTGAGGTAAGATCAAGCTTCTAATCCTTTCTTTTGTTCATTTCATGCAAGATTTGTTCACTTAGGGTTTATTGTTGAATTTGATGTTGAGCTCAGATTGGCTTGTTTCTGTTAAAATGGGAGTTAGATGTTGTTAGTTTGTGGTTGTTTGAGGTCTAAAACGTAAGGATCTAACTTCATTTTTGGAGGTTTTTGAGTTTGGACGACATGAGTTTGTTAAAAGCTAGGGTTTCATTTTTGTATATTTTCTGGTTAGATTTGGAGTTTTTCTTGTTATATTTTGGTAGATTGGAGTTAGAAATGTATGTAATTGAATTGGGTGTTGTGATTTGATGATTTATTTCTTTGGGTCAAGGAAAATTCGAATTTGTGGGTTGGAAACCTTGATGATTTTGAGGTTAATTGTTGGAATGGATGTTCAAATCCTATGTTATTAAAATTTTGTAGCTGGAATGCTGATTTTAACAAGTTAGAAAATATTTATTTTAAGTGTAGGGCTCAATGTATAACAATAACTCTGTTGTAGCCATTTATAACTAAAAAGCAAAATGTGTAGACAAAAGATTCCACTGGTTAGTAGCGGTTGACGAAAGCTTTCAACAATAAATAGGTTTATTCAAAGATTAGGATTTGGAAAAGATTATCCTCACTTTTAGTTACGACAAAATCCAATTATCAAAAGCACTTAATTAACCCTTTTTTGTTTCTATGTCATCACTCCTAATCCAAATCGGACGGCAAGGACAACAGCAAAAAGACGAGTGGAGCTTCTGCTGCCGTCGGATCCAAATAAACGACATAATTAATCATTCATTAAAACCAATTTAGGCCTAACCGGAGCCGAAAGTCACCAAACACTCAACTGACGATTAATCAGGAAAAGAAAAAGGAAAATAGAAAAAGTTCAAATCAGTACACAAGGGATTACAAATTTTTCATTATATCCCAATCCAAATATTCCAGCCTGTACCTAACTTCTTGAAAACTGTACTTCTAGGTCCCCAAAAGAGTATTCCACTGGAAAACCTCCATGAGATAGCACACGTGATACATCTGAAATAATAAATTGATCTATCATGTAGTTTATTCAAATACGTTCAGTCTATTCATTCATGGATATTTATGTCGAGGTTTAGCCTATTATAAAAAAAAGATGTCTTATAATCCTCTATCTTACAGATTATGTGTTATTTATTTTTCGGTATTTACCTTACATACTACTAGTGCACAAGTTACTTATGTTAGATAAGTCATAATGCCCATCAAGTTTAGTATGGCAATCTATAGCAAGACCACTGCAAAATAGTCTTTGAAAAAAAAATACGGTCAAGTTCTAAATCTTGGATTCAGTCATTCAAAATTTAAACTTATATATATATATATATGAGTCCTTAAGAAACAAGCATATTTACAAATTAACCAACGAATATAGACGCTAACATAAAAGGCGTACTCGTTGGCATCGCTAATCTCAAGTCACTTAACGAAAGTTTGAAACGTTACTCGAGTTCTTAAAGCTAATCTCCACTCATAATTGACAGCATGTCATTTTTGAAAGTGTTTGGAAACTTTTCATAATAATGAACGACATAGTTTAACTGAGACCCAAGACCTATATACATCTTAGATATAAGAATATTCTTGGCGTATTCCTCCTATTAAGGAATATTATATTATATACAATTAATCCGTTAATGTATGTCATTGGCTTAATTAATTGTGCTTAATATAGTTGAACCGCCATTATGTGAAAGATTAATCTAACACTCTCCCATTTGGTTCATACTGTGTTTCATAGTACAATTATAACACACTATCCATCATGCTTATCCAGAAAATTAGAACCACACGAATTATGATGGTATTTCCTCATTGAAGCGAGTAGTACCTTTCATGTATTAAAATGCAATTTTCCTTTTTATGAATAAACTCAACGATATGGTATGTCTACTTTATGAATGACCCTCCAATGTCCTTTTAGGTCCTTTGGCGTTTGTTATTCTCTACAAAATTGTATACAACCGTTATGCGGACACAAACATAAACATGAACATGCTCTCAATATCAAAATAATTTATGTATGTGTATTGTTAACTCCAATTATAAATATGCTCATCCATCTCATTTTCTAAAGTAAGATATTTAAATTATTGGAAAGTTCAAAGGTTTTGAATGTAATACTAATTTAAGCATTGAAGTTGAGTTGAAGTAACTCAGTTGATAAGTACTTACACGTAAAATCATAAATTCTTGATTTCACGACATGAGTGAATGAAATAGGAAATTTTCAAGAATTTTTAGAAATGAATTTCTTATATTTTTAAGTATATTCAAGTATAATTTACTTATTTGTATGTAACTGCATAGTTAATATAACGACATTGAAGCTATGAGGTTTAAACCAAGGAATTAAGGAGATTAAAGACAGTCTTCCTCACAACGAGGCAACAATACGATAAATTATTTTAGTGTGTCTAACAATCGTGGATGGAACTTTGGGGGCCTAAATATATGTATTTAAAATTTTGGGGGTAACTAATTGAAACTAAACTATTTATAGGACTGAATTGAAACTAAAAAAAGAAATAAATTTATTGATTTATTAACTTTAAAAATTACAAAGAAAAAAGAAATTTAGTTATTTACTCATTAGATAAAGCTCTGGGGAGAGAGGAAAAAAAATAAATAAAGGTAAAGACTTTGAAGGCATAAAGCTTCACACTTTGGTGTGTGATCGTGGAGGCAATATTGTTGTTAAAGCAGAAGAATCTACCGAACCAACACAAGTGCTTAACAGTAATTTCACTTACCCTCACCCGCGTCCTCCTATTGATGATCTTCTCCTCCACCACCGGCGGCGGCGGAGCTTGGAAATGGATTGTGTTAGCCGAAGGTAGCAGCGGAGGCGGCGGGTTCTGGGGTAGCGCCGCTCCCTCCGATCCCTCCAATGTCAGTATAGCCATCGCCGTCACCGCTATATCTGGTATCGCCCTCGCGGCCACCGTCGTCTACTCTCGTAGGTAAAAGAACAAGAAGAGAATAAAGATCCTGTGTGTTTAGAAACCCTAGGAACGGAAATTTTTAGATGATAACGGAACAGAAACCGTTGATGAAAGCCCTACGGAGAAGCCACACGTCGTCAAATACGTCGTCGCCGGCACCGTCGACGTCGTCCTCTTCTTCTAATTCCTCATCTTCGTTGTCGTGGGTTCATTTGCGATCCGTTTTATTGGTCGTTGCTTCCTCTTCCTCTTCTTCATCATCATCGTCAGCATCATCTTCCTCACCACTTTCCGCTGATCGGTTAGTCTCCTTTTTTGCTTCTTCACATCCCACTCTTTTTGTTGTTCGATTTCGAAACTTCAACTTTTTTTGTTCTAAAATTTGGATGCTTGAAGCTGATTCTTTCTGGAATTCGATCTCAAAATCTTTCTTTGTTATGCCCTTCTCTGCCCCGCATTTGGGTTCTTTTAAAATTGTATAATTGATGTGATGCAACTGAAATCGAGAAATAAATTGTTGGACTAGCGATCAATCGATCTCGTGTAGAATTTCCATGTTTGATGGGAGGGATTCGCTATTTATTATGTTTTGGTTTCGCAAGATGCATCAGCATAATAATTGCTTTTGTTGTTAAACTTGTTTTGTGCTTGCTTCTTAAATAGCTACTGCATTTAATAGGCTCCGTTTGATTGAGTATTTTAAAGCAAATATGGTTGGGTAATTGATGTTTTGAAATGTCGCGGAGGAGCTAAAATTGAACTTGTGGGATGAAAATTGTTAATTTTTTTGTTCTGCGAGTGGATGTTTTGTTGGATCGGTCTTGCATTTTCTAGACTGCTGATTACTGTGAATTTTTTTGATTAAACTGATTACTGTTTTTTCCTTCTTGTTTAGGGGTAGTCTCAAATCGCCATGGTCACGCAGGAGAAGAAAACATGCTCTTCTGCCAAAACAGTGGAAGAGCTTGTTTACAACGGAAGGAAAACTGTCTGACAGTGGTGTTAAGTTTCTGAAGAAAGCTCGTAGTGGAGTATGTTTTATTGACTTTATTGGAACATATTTATTGAATTTATACTTGACAATACATTGATGGCTTTTTATTTTTTCCAATTTTCCTTAATACTTTGTGTTTTATGCCTGCTTATCATTTCCTCCACTACCACGCAGGGTGTTGAGCCAAGTATCAGAGCAGAGGTTTGGCCTTTTCTTCTTGGAGTGTAAGAAATTTTACCCTTCTAGTAGTTTTTGTTTCATCTTTTGAGTTATTTCAAAATATTCCTAGTTGATATTCCCTTTACTAGCATTGCACATGAAGTTTGTGAATTTTACTAAGCAGTAGGAAAATGTATTTTATTTGGCGCATTTACTTTTTTTGCCGAGTAATATGCAACTGCTTTCCATTTTAGGAACTTTTTATTTTGAATTTGGTTTGTGTTTGCAGTTGTTTGATTCCATACATTAACACTTCTCATGTGCTCTCTTTTTTTTTTTTTTTTGACAGCTATAGTATCAATAGCTCTGATGAGGAAAGAGATCATGTACGATCTCTGATGAGGTATACTAAATTGGCTAATTAGTCATTATGTAGTATTCTCATTTTCATTTCCTTTCCTGCCTAATCTCTTTCTTTTTATTATTAGTTTTCTTTCCCAATCTAACTGTTATTTTATCTTATGCAGAAAGGAATATGAAGATCTAAGGAAACAATGCCAACGAATTCTCAAACGCAATGATAAGTCCTCTAAATTGAAGGAAACTACTGGCCTCAGCAGTATTGAGGATAGTGGCGACTTGAGTCAGGTTATTGAATCTTGTGAATCAGATGATGTTATTAGTTCCAACAAGTCACCTTTCACTGAGGAAGAAATCCTAGCTGACACAGATGCAAATAATGCTGGTAGAACCCTTCAATGTTCTGCCTCAGTGGTGGATGGCAATGCTGAGAAGAGTGTACTTACTCGCAAAGATAGCTTGGCTGGCGACACAGAATCATCTGATTCCGAGTCCTCAGATGAACCTGAAGAGATTGAATCTTTTCTTGCTGCTAACTTAAGAGAGAGCGAAGAATTTATTGTGCATGCTCAAGGGAATTCTTCTCCTTCCAAGACAGATAGCACCTCCATATCCCACAAAGAGGAAGACTTTGCCACATGGCAGAGAATCATCCGTGTGGATGCTGTGCGGGCTAATGCTGACTGGATCACTTATTCCCCGTCCCAGGCTGGAGTATCAGAAATGAAAGCACGGCAATTGGCTGAGAGTGTTGGGTTAAAGGAATATGATGAATTGGAGCCTTGCAGGATTTATCATGCAGCTCGCCTTGTTACTATCCTTGAAGCATATGCACTCTATGATCCTGAGATTGGTTATTGTCAAGGGATGAGCGATTTGCTTTCTCCTATTATCTCGGTAATGGAAGAGGATTATGAAGCTTTTTGCTGCTTTGTGGGGTTTATGAAGAAAGCGAGGCATAATTTTCGGCTTGATGAAGTGGGCATCCGTAGACAACTGGGCATTATATCAAAGATAATAAAGCACAAGGATAGTCATCTATACAAGCACCTAGAGAAGCTTGAAGCAGAAGATTGCTTCTTTGTATACAGAATGGTGGTGGTTCTTTTAATGAGGTAATTGGATCTTGATCAAACCCTCTGCCTATGTGAGGTGATCTGGGCAGACCAGGCAGCAAAACGGGTGGGTATTACTAGGTCATCTTGGAGAAGGATAAGATTAAGAGCCCCTCCTACTGACGATCTTTTGCTTTACGCAATAGCAGCCTGTGTGCTGCAAAGGAGGAAGCTGATCATCGAGAAGTACAGCAGTATC
>CAODLS012330787.1:0-12254 GCA_948243855.1 Flueggea neowawraea | reverse complement strand
GCAAAGATGAAATCTGCAAGAGAGTGAGCGATTCAGTGGCCATACATGAAGTTGATGCCCACAATATAGTACCTATTTGGGAAGCATCAGATAAATTGGAGTACGGTGCAAGGACTATTAGGAGTAAGATAAATAAAATGCGGCCTGAGTATCTTATAGATTTCCCTACATTGGGACCACCGGATAGGAAGTGGATTGGTGCTACAAATCAATCAATTGATTGGCAAAATCTTATTGAAAATGTTATAAGGTCAGATGTCAATCCATTCAACTATAGTTGGGTTCAGATTCATTTAAGTGTAATATTGTTTCTTGGTTATGTTACCAGCAAGGGAGCAGAAGTTCCTGAAATTGAATGCTGTGTACCAGGAGAAGATGCGGCAATGGAAATACTGATGGGTAGCAAAGATGGATTTCTGACCAAAAGGTTGAAGAATTATTCTGCTGATAGGAAGAACCCTTTGACACCTAAAGGGCTCTCTGGTCTCTCCCCATATCTTCACTTTGGGCAGATATCTTCACAGCGGTGTGCTCTGGAGGCATGTAAATTGCGGAAGTTTAGTCCTCAGGTGTGATGTCTCATTGTCCATTTCATGTTGGTAATCTGTGGTTTATTATATTCAACTCGTGGTGTAATGTCTCATTGTCTACCTGCTACTCTGAAGTCAGTTGATGCCTTTTTGGAGGAGTTGATCGTGCGAAGAGAGCTCGCTGACAACTTCTGCTACTACCAGCCTCATTATGATTCATTACAAGGGGCATGGGAGTGGGCACGCAATACATTGCTTGACCATGCTTCTGACAAGCGAGAACATATTTACTCGTGAGTTTAATCTGGCTTGATCCCAATGTTCATTGTTGTTTTTGGTGCATGAGATTCTGAAAATTTCTGGTGCCCATTGAATCTGCAGGAGGGAGCAATTAGAGAAGGCACGTACAGCTGATCCTGTGAGCCTTCTTTCTCTTCTGATGACTATTAGTTGATCTTTTTTGGGATAAATATATCCAACTTTTACTTGATGGACAGCATAGTATTGTCTGTCACTGCCTAAGAACTTTCCTTGGGTTTTGTTGAAGATAATTTTTGTGGCACCGAATTGGAAATTAGATTCTAAAATACGGTCACAATTTTCAGCTGTGGAATGCATCTCAACTGGAGATGGTTTATTATTGGAAGATGCATGGTTTCATGCGGCAAGTAACTTCTTGATTTTTTTTTTCCCTCTTTTACTTTCGGTAGTTGGGATCTTTTCCTTTAATGATTCATCCCGTTTTGTAGTCTTGTAAGATGTCATCAAAGTTTAAGTCAATCGGCAACGAAATGACGCAACTAAGAATATCCATTCTGACACAACTGCACAAAAGTGCACACGTTAGAATATGCATTTCACATTATGCTTGCTCCTTTGATATTCCAGATTTTTTTTGTTCAATATTGATATTCCAGATTGTGTGTGGAAGCATATAAAAGCATGGAATCTACATTTTTTTTATTTTGAATTTTTTGTCTTAATAAAGTCATTATCTTATTGTTGTTTAATCACTTTCTGTTTTGGTTGCTACTGCTGTTGAAATTATGCTAACATTACCACTATCAGAAATATAAGCTACAGAATTATCCATTATCGTTTTCAACCATGGTCTTCTTCATAGGCGTTCAATATCTTCTATCAAACATAGATAACAAACGAATAATATTATGCAGCATGTACTGGGCGAAAAAGATACTCGAGTGGACAAAAGGACCTGAAGATGCCCTTGCAATCGCCATATATCTAAACGACAAGGTTTTTATTATAACATAAACTTGCTTCTGAAGAGGCTGTTATGCGCCTGACCATATCTGCTAACACGAACTTCAACTGCAGTATGAAATCGACGGGAGGGATCCAAACGGATATGTTGGCTGCATGTGGTCAATATGTGGTGTCCATGACCAGGTTTGGATTCATTACTCTCTTGTTCAGTTAGTTAATCTACCTTTGTCTTCTTCATATTGTTGAAGTTTCTCCAATTAAAGCTTGCACCATGTCTTGCTCCAAATTGTAATGAGCACTCAACTCCTGAAATTGGATGAACAGGAAATACTAATTCTGGACTTGTTCATGAATTCTGTAAAAAGAATCAGTTCACTATTGCCATTCCTTTGGCATTGTTCCAGCGTATTATCTCTTTCTATTTCCGTTTCAGGGATGGCGAGAACGTCCAGTTTTCGGAAAGATACGTTACATGAACTATGCAGGCTGCAAAAGAAAATTTGACGTCGACGGCTACATTTCCTATGTGAAGAGGCTGAGAGATGATGTTAAGAAGAAGAGGAAAGCGGAGACTGAGGTTGCTAGGAAGCCGAAGGAACTTTGCAGTCAGTTTTGTTCATCAGATTTTCAAGAGTAGGATTATCTGCCATGTTTGGAATACCTCAAGCCATGAATGATGAACGAAACTTAAAACATTTTGTCTATGATGTTCAGCAAAATGCCTCGCTGTGATTCTCTGGGGAACAATTTGGGAAGTTAGTTTAATGTCTCCGAATGCATATTTGTTGATTGAACTTTCTGGCAAAGTCTTCAACAATGTTACATCGGTGCCTCCGTAGAGACAATGTATAGTTGGTTCAGCCAGAAAGATTGTTTGCCAAGATGAGATCTTCTTACCAATTCAACAGTAGTGCTTTATTTGTACCTCAAACATAGATTTCTTTTTTCAAAAAGATTGGAAATTGAATTTTTTGTAAAGAGAGCAAGGACAACTTAGAATTTCAAAAAATAAAAAGGAAGTGGACCTTTTTCCTTGTATTTACTCTTGAATTTCTATATGCAATTGACCTTTTTCCTCGTAGATTGGTTAAAAAAAATATTTTTACAAAGCAGAGTATCTTATCAGCTCCATCACATAACCAGCAACAATACAGAACCGAAAAGCTAATATGGTCTGCCCGGCAAGGAAGGGACGGATTACCAGGCTACTACAAGAGAACAGGCATTTTACATTAGCACTAAAAAAATTGGATACAATAACATGCAAGATTGTATCTACCAATACAGATGAGATCAGATACATTTGTTAATGCTCACATTTGGTTTCTCATGTCGCTGCGGTTATAGCTGTAGATCATCCAGCGAAAGTTCATGTGCCGTCGTCAACAGCTTTAGTTTCTGCAAAATCAGCATCGCCATTATCGCTCGGCTCGGGATATGACTGGTAATGCAGGAAGAAAAACAGGAAAGTGAGGCTAAAGGTTACCGTAATAAATTGTGGAGAATCGTCAAGACTTGAAGAGCCGAGGACTACTTCCCTCCGCAGCTTATTTGTAAGCTTGTGGCATACTCTCAACTGGGAAAATTTTAGGAAAGAGAAAGTTAGGGAAAATAAATAAAACAGCTAACAGATGCAAGTATCGAGAATAATTGATTCTGGATTCGCCTTTCATACCTCTGACCTTGTAGCTCCACCAACAATAAATACAAAAACGCGCCGGCCCATCTTCTGAAAATCACTAGATGCATGTCTTAATACTGAATCACTGCAGGCAAACAGTACATAGCAACGGTTACAACCACACACAAAGATCACATACCAGCCTAGGTTCAAAGAGCTTTTGAGAAGTTCAATTTTATTAAATAATCTGAGGTTTTGACTATTTACAGTTAATCACATCCTCCACTTCAAGCTCCGTACCATCACAATATCGACCAATGTCATTGTTTATCCCAAAAAATGCAAACCTTAACTAATAGTTATGGAAAAACTTTGGGATCTGAATGTAGGAACAAAAATAAAAGCGATATAAACCTCCTCTGGAAGTGAATGAATTTAAGACTCCATTTGAGATAAATCCTAGTTTCTGAAAACAGGTGTTCCAGTAATTGATTTTATTTCCTGAAGCAAAATTATAACACAGGGATGGGAAGAAGAAAACCTTGAATATCCGTCAGAGTTCCGAGGTCGAGCCCATGTTGGTGTTCGTCTTGATCTCATAGAATGAGGAGCTGGAGCATTAACTGGTGCCACGTGGGATGTTCCATGAAAAGTTGCACTTGGGTCATTCAGACAAGGATATTCTTCCTTAGAAAGTTCTCCTTTGCTAAGCTTTTCGACAAGTTCCTGAGAGATACAAACGTAACTGAGTAAATTTTCATGCTTTTTATTTAATCTTTTTTTGGGGTGGCGGGGGGTGGGGGTGGGTGAACTTCTAGTTTTCTTCAAAACCTTAGTAACAGTAACTGATCTGATCTGGCAATGACAAGGAAAATCTTTTCAATGGGCAGTCTATATTGAAGTCCATAAATATAAATCAATTTAAAGCTTATCATCAGTCATCGTATGACAAGTCCAAAGAAACCATTTTTCGAAATAACTGAAATCATGGCCATTAGTGAGCCCGAGCCCCGTCTACTACAGAATGGATCTTCAAGATAATACAACCTTCTAACACCCATCCAACCCCCCCATATAAAAACAAAGGGAAAATAAGTGAAAATGATGGATTTTTATGATATTAAAGGTAATCCAAATTTCCAATCATGTGAATTTAAAAAGTAAGATAGGGAAAAGGAAAGTCAGCAGAATAAAATCTACAGAGACTGCAACTTTGGGTATACCTCTATAACGGGGTAAAAGCGTGAAAGTTGCCATGTCGTTTCTTCCTCACCACTACGGTCTTTCCTGGCAGCACGCTTTTTCTGGCAATGCAATGGATAAGGCGTATGTGCTTAGACTACGGACATCAACAATCAGAAGCAGCAGTTCAACTCTCATGACAAGTACGTTACCTTGTGAATGTCAAACTTCAGAGAGAATGGAACAGTTGAACTCTTTTTGGTTTCCGAGGTACTCAAAAGCAATCTCATATTATTCACAGCATTCATGTCATCTTGAGGCAATCTTGCTAACTGCAAGGATGCCAAAGTTTCAAATATAAGAATCAACACAGTATTGAGTTCATTAATACATGATTTACATTAATACATGATTTAACAAACATTTTCTGATAGAAAAACAATAAGGCAACAAAAGAAATATCAATCAAGAGGTAAATAAAATACTTGACCTTCATCAAATTATGACCCTTTTCACCATCAAATTTATCAGGATATATGGCTGCAAGAATCATCAACAACCGCAATTTATTTTCACGGGTAACATCCTGCAAAATCATAATACCTTTTAATCGGTATATATGGTAGGAGGACGCTATACATTCATCAAAATTTCAGTTCTTACCTCTCTGGTAGTCAAAAATTTGATTACATCTTTCATTCCTGCATCTCCAAAAACTAGGTCCTGCTCTAGCTGCCCAAGTTCACGAAGTCCAAAATCCCTGATAATTCTGTTAATTTTTCCTGCAATCTGCAGCAATGACACAACTTGCATGATTTCAGAATTAGTGCAACATTGATGCTGCTTAATCAAAGTTAGCAACCACACTTTATTCTAAAACCTCCCACTTTAGTCCAACCACAACAACAGCAAAACAGAATCAAAAGTTATCTTGCCCCAGCCTCCATAAATCTCAAACAGGCTAACTTTCATGTGTAACCCACCCTGCTGCTTGTACAAACTAAAACTCAGACATTCACAGTAACAACATACAACAACACAAGCCCAGTCTGTTGCTAGTGAAAAAAAATCTACAAACCAAAGAACCTAGCTAACCCCAAAATCCCAGCAGAGAAGCCAACCTACATTATTATTACCCAGTTAAAAAAGGTTAAAATAGCAAATTCTTTGCAGAAAATATAGGATCTTAATGAGCAAATATAGGTAAACAACTCTGAGTGCACTTAATGAAGCAAAATACAACTTCTTGATGAAGTGCACTAAGAATCACAGCCAATTTCTGCACCAACTACTGAGTTGCAAAACTAAAAATATAATTTCACTCTTTTTATATGTTTCTTACTGGGAAACCAAAGGCAATACCTCAAAGGTTCTATGTCTCACCCCTTAAATTTCTAAAAGAGAAAAAAAATGTTATAAACTCTTGTTATATGTTTTGTATTTGGAAACCAATGGCAATACATCAAAGGTTTTATGGCTCACCCCTAAAATTTCTAATAGAAAAAACATTTTATAAAGAACAAAAAGTTCTTTTGTCCCAAGTAACAGCAAACAAACCTCTACATGGAGGGATAACTTGTCAATTTGGTCACTGTATTGTGGCAATGCTTGAACCATCTTCTGTAAGTCCCTCGTTGAAAGTTCACCTCCATCTCTACACAAAAAGCAGATCTCAAGGTAAGAACATATCATAAGATAACTAATAACCCAATGCCACTAGCTTCAAGCCCAGAAAATAGCTCATTATTCTTGAAAGAATAAAGATTCCGCAAACCTTGAACCATGATGGATCTGTGCAGCTTTATTCTTAGTTATAAAATTTGTCATCTTCTCATGCAATCGTTCACTAGCCTGACAAGGCAAGACAAGGATCTTCACCATTTTGCTTCTGAAAGTTTGAAAAACACAAGGTATGCGTCTATCTATATGAGAAACATACTTACATCTGCAATATGTGCATGCCGAAGTTCAAGCCACACAGGATCAGGTTCCTCCAGAAGAACCTCCTTTTTCTCAGGTGGACCACCTGCTTTACCAGGAACCTAACAGCAGAATTCCTTTATATATTTACCCATAATAGATCCAACAGCAAATCAGTGAATTCAAGACCCCATATAAAACTAAAATTAGCAGGACTAACCTCATGAACGTATTTATTTCCCTCCATATTAAGTAAACCATGGCACATGGCATCATATGTCCACTCATGTATTATAGGAGCAATCTACGACGCAGTATCTGGATGTTAATCATATAAACAAGCTATATAATTACTTAACATAATATAATTCGCAACATGGTATGCATATAGAAACCTGATCCACAGATCTATCAAGGATAAGCAATTCACATGTTTCTGTCTGCGGAAAGTGCTCAATCTTCTTCTTATATAGTGTCAGACGGTCCCAAACTCTAGCAGCAAGCTTCGTGGGAATCAAATCATGTTTAGTTGTCTCTGTGGATACATCAAGGGATTTGGCAGCACAATAGCGGATAAAAGGAAATTCCTAAAAAATTAGAAGAAATAATGTCTCAGGCATCAGAAATATTATAAAACAATTACAAAGCACCATAAAAATATAATTTCATGTACCCTCAATGAAGCAAAAACTGTCGCAATGCGAGTAGCCATCACGTTCAAGCAAGCATCACCTATGCAAGAATCCTCCTCATCCCCAAAGAGTTCCTCTAAAGCCCGCTCATTATCAGTAACAAAACCCTGTATCAACAAAACATGTAGGATAAGAAAAGTATATCGATACAAACACATCTGTACCAAATAGAAGAAAAACATTTCTTTTAAACAAAAGAGTGATTTCAAGTTTGACATAATTTCATCACTTTTATGGGGAAAAAAGCACGAAAGTCAAGTATGAAAAATCAGATTTGACGAACCACCTTAAAGAATTAGAAACATTCGTGATCTGACTATGTCAACCAAACCAAAATATACCTCAAAACTCTGATTTGGAATACATGTTGGATATTGAATGTCAAGGAGAACACTATTGCATACAAGGACACTCAAAAAAAATTTCAGTACATTAAAATAAAAATGATTATCAGAAATGAACTACTAATAGTTGAATAAAAGTTTCACACAAACTTTATTCAATTCCTTGATTAGCACCCATACCTGGCTGTCTATGGCAAAATACTCCAAATTCATCTGCAGATCTCACCCAAATCAAAAAACTATATATCACCATCAGCAAATCTCTATCGACAATGATCATGATAGTAAAAAAAATTCCAAATGTGTCGATTCAACACATAAAATCTTTTGTGGAAGAATATACCTCTCTAAGCGCACCTATGCGAGGTCTTACAGTTGTATCCCTCTTGATATGATCAACCAACTCTTTGGAAATAGGTGAACTGAAGAAGACGAATGCCCTTCATATATAGAGAAAAAAGAATTAAGAAAAAGGTATGCATCAGTAGATTATCACTTCCAGAAATGATACCCACTGAATAATAAACACAAATCCTTCACGTACTTCTTGTACAATGGTGATTTTCCAGACATATCTGATAAGAACATTATAACACTGCAAAAAAAAAAGATGGCATTAAGTCCAGCAGAAGAAAGTGATACGAGAGGAAAAGAGAGATTTGGAAGAGGAAAGTAGAGACAAGAAAGAAAGAAGAGCAATATATATTTTTAACAAATATAATTAGAATCCATCTCCTTTCTTGATAGTAACATTATTTATTGCTTGTAGTGTCCAAAGTAATGAGTTGAAAGGACATAAACCAAATATTTCAATTTTCAATTAAGAGAGGAGCAAATTAGTATAAGATTATCTAATAAGCACTAATAATTTACATAGATAACCAAATGGAAGAAGTTAGAGGTATTACTTATCAGGGGGGCAGTTAGAATAAAATAACATGGAAGGGACTTGCTAACAAAACAAATTTCTAAGTAATCAATATAAATATGAAATAAAACAAGAATGAGAAAGTCTTACTTCTCTTCTGTTGGCTGTATGAAGTATATAGCATCCATGGATGGCAATGGCTGCCGTCGTCTATATATATCTTCTACCACTGCAGCAATCAATGGAAATAGCATAATGTTACGAAAACAAAATTTAGAATTATAAGTGTAGCCTAAAATAGATTTAGCTTTTTAATAACTTGCTGGACCACATAACTGTAAATATAATGCCACATGCTAAGTTTACTCTTTACCAGAAAGAGGGCAACAGCGATCTACTGAAGTGCAAGAGTCGAGACACTTTGATTATGCAATAACACCAACCACTTGAGACAAGTAAGAAGCTTTTATTTTGTCCATCATTCATAAATAACTTTTATCACAACTTCAAATCTGAAGAAGAATCATTTATTAAGTACATGTCCCTGTCTTAGATCATGCCAAAAAACAACATAAAGGATGCTTCCTGAACTAAACTTCCAAGCAATGCATTTCAGCATGTGACGACGTAGCAGTATTTCTAACAGCACTAGTAAATTTACAATGACGATCAAGTAAAATACCAAACATTTAGACCAAGTACTGCAACATATGGTAATGAGCAGGCGATTGCATTATGTAGTTTATTTCATGTCATGTATCCCGCATGCAATAGGCAAAGATAAGATAGATGGCGAAATAATATTTCTATATGAAAGAACAATAGTGATGATAACTTTGGAAACTGAGGGGGGAAAAGTATTTATTTGAAAAAGAAAAAGAAGACTTTTGGCCATAAAACATATGAAAAGAGGAAAAGAAATTATTCCCATTGCCAAAACTAGATAAAAATTTCAAGCTGATTTTGGAAGATCAGAGTAGATCACAAAATCAACACCATCAAATTGTATATTAGTTCCATCATTGCGGCATCAGTTTTAAGGTAGCCGGTCCATGACTGAACAAATTTTGCATGTTATTTTTCCAACCATTTTCATGAAACTTTCAAATAATACAAACTAAATGTTCATGGCAGAATCATTTCAGAAAAGAAATTCCAAGTTGTTCCCATTTTATTACAAACTGGTAGAAAAAGAGACAGTGTGATGTCCATCCAACTCAGATATGGATGAGATATATAAATACCTTTGTAATAAGCTATAATTACATTTACAATATATTAATAGTAATGTCTTAAATAACCAAGCACAGTTCACAGGATGTAAAAATGGAATTCCTAGCAGTTTATCCTTCAAGGTTTATTAATTGAGAAATAAATAATAGGTTCTAAGACAGCACAATAAAAAAATAAACCGCAGAAATTTGAAAATCGTTCTCAAACTAGCTTCAGCTTGCCACTAGAGGCTAGCTTAAGTGGTTAGACATGTGCATTATTGACCTAAGGTCTCAGATTTAATCCCTTGTAATAAAAATAAAAAAAAAACTAGCTTCAGACTCATACTCTACTTGTAAGAAATTCTTACATGAAATTCCTTCCTGTGTAATATCAGCCATCTTGCATGAATATGAAATAATCTTTACAGTAAGTTTGTCCATGATGAGTACCTACAGAAAGAATGTTCAAGAACAAAAATGATTACAAAATCAACATTTGAGAACAAAAACTTTTACCAGCATGAAAATACAATGATGGGAAAATGGTGATAGGATAAAAATTAAGGATCTCCAAAGTTCACTCTAAGATAATGCAAAAGAAACTCATAAGCAACTAGAATTCATAAAGGAAGCACAAATGCATGTCTCTTTGCCCAGTCGTACCACACCAGCGCTCGTCAATTATGTTTCGCCTTCAAATCATTAATCAAAAACAATTAACTCTATGTTTTGCATTATCAATCCAAAAGAAGGAAGAAAAAAATCTACACATGCCACACTAGTGAATTAAAATATAGAGAGAGAGAGAGAACAAAAGCAAACAAAGGAGACAGTTCACATGTTTACTAACATTTACAATGTTCCAAACGTTCAAGAACTGGACTACCACCACTAGTCCAGTACTTTTGCCCGGATATTACGTCAGCAAAGGGAAACAACATATAACAAACAAAATGCAATACCTTCCATGTCGATCTTGAGTCTCCTGTTTTTGCTGATCTAAGCATTTCATGTAATAAACCTGAAGTATAACAGATTCAGACAGAAGATCAAATCAGATTGATTTTCCCAAAATTAAAGAGCAATTTTGCCCAGAATTTAAATTGATAATAATCAAACAAGCCTAAATTTTTATGGTATAATACAAGTTAGATGTGCAGGGTCCAACAAATGTAAGATATGCACTATTCCCTCTCATCATGCAAACACTGTTCCTCTACTCTATATCTCTGACAAAGTAATAGAACAACAGGTTTCAATATTACGAGACCTTATCCATCAGGAAGCTTTCAATAGAGAACAGGTTTCTCCCAAAAACATACTATAAGGTCCAGCTTGACCTAATGATGGCACATCTAAAAACATAGCAACTCCATGAATTTATAATAAAAACCCCAAAAATGCATGACACACGAAGTCTTTAAACACATTTAAAGAAAGAGCAGGCCCTCGGTCAATATAAGTGCAAGATTAAACCAGCCAATTTAATAAAAAAATATTCTTTTAATTTTTTCTGCTTTAGTTGAAAGAACATTAGGAGACTGTGCAGAAATTTAAATCAATGACAAATTTGCAACACGCACAACTCATATAAAACCAGCAAAGCTTTGGTTTCAAATTTCATTAGTTTTATTTGCATAATCAATGCTAATTGCTACAATAAAGATGCTACTGTTATGCTGCTCATCAAGCTACATAACTCCTATTCCATCTGGTAAACAAACTGGAATCTTTCCGGCACAAACGGAATTCCAATGCATGCAAAAGTGTTTCACCACCTTACATCCCATGCAAGGAAATGTCTTTTGCCATCTTAACCTGAAGGCTTAGAATCATTGCAAAATCACACTTAAAATCACCTTACATCCCATGCAAGCAAATGTCTTTCACCACCATACATCCCATAAAATAAGTGGATAAAAAAGATGCCAAGAGGTGGTTT
The DNA here is from genome assembly GCA_948243855.1 of Flueggea neowawraea. Lineage (NCBI taxonomy): Eukaryota > Viridiplantae > Streptophyta > Magnoliopsida > Malpighiales > Phyllanthaceae > Flueggea > Flueggea neowawraea. The sequence goes on along the minus strand of CAODLS012330787.1, from coordinate 714 downwards.
GTTTGTTTAGTATCATAATGATTCAGTATGTTGCATTCTAGTTTCCCCTATAACAAATTGGTTTAACCTGCTTGTATGTCATATTTAGCATATTGGCCAAAATCACCCACAATCTGCTAATCACGCTAACCATTGAATCTACCATCTGCAATCTCCACAATCTGATAATCATCCAAACAAGCCCCCCATCAAATAAAATATTTTAATATCACAAATCACTCCTCTTCCTTAAATTATCCTCCCAAAAGAATCCAAGAGTAATATATCTAGCCTACTTTCCTCAACAAAGTAGACAGGTGAAACTGAAAATTCAGCTCAATTTTGTCATGCTGAATGAGTCTACAAGAGAAGTTCTTCACATGATCCTGAACTACTAGAGATGCAAAAACAAGTTTCTCATAAACCACCAGAATTCGCATAACAACGAAACCTCTATCAGAAAGTGAATCCCATGCATCCAAGATTTCGTCTGTCCAAATAGTAAATATTATTACCTCAATCCTCAACCCACCACGTCTCATAATCGGTAACAAATCAACCGATATTCAATTCCAGACACCAATCCTGAGAAATTTTTCCCTCTAAACCACACAATGTACCAATTCTCTTCAGTTCTTACTTCATAATTATTCAAGTAAACCTATACCCAAATATTCGTAGACTCATCGTAAACCCAAACAATTTTACAAGTTCTATGGACGACAATAACAACTT
>CAODLS012330688.1:0-11637 GCA_948243855.1 Flueggea neowawraea | reverse complement strand
AAAAACTAAAAAACAAAAATAAAAAAATAAAAAATTTGTTCATGAAAAATTATAACTTTTCATTGCTTTCTTTTTGTTTTAAAAAATAAAAATAAAATAAAAAATATAAAACAGAAAATTATTTTTCTAATTAAACATAGTTTAATCTTCTCAAAGATTGATTTGAAATAAGAATATCACCAATTAAAAATTGCAAATGATGATATTCCAAAGACAATTTTAAAACAAGATACAAGTATTACAAATTTCTACTATGCGTTTTGGTTTGACAAACGTGCCCGCTATTATGTTCATCACATTAATGAATTGTTTATCAAATTGGCGGCTATTTACTAATAAATATTTCAATCGACTGAATTGACCAAAATAAAGGAAGAAAAAGAGAAAAAATCAAATATAATTTTTAGCTTGATTCAATTATTTAATTGATCAAATTAACATGACAAAAACTAAACCCAGAAGTATGTTTATAATTTTCTTTTTTTTTTTTCAGTTTTAATAACATTAAATAACACAACTTTTGCTCGTTTTTGCACTTATACCTCAATATTTTTTAAAAAAATACCAAATAGCATAACCTTTGTATTTTTTTCTTTCACAGCACAAGTGTGCGATTCCGTTAGAAAAAAAAAAGAAAAAAGAACAAAGGTCAATTGATGGTGCATTTGTGGCATGACTATGCAGTTTCACTAAAATCTTAGCTTGGCTTACAAACGGAGGAATTTTAGCTTGGTTTACAAACATCATTTGTTTTTTCTTTTAACGAAATTACGAACACCAAATAGCACCACCTTTTGTTTACTACTGAGTATCATGTTATTAGATAAAAACCTGCTCTTCTCACTGTCTTCAACTTTGAAATTAGTTTAGATCTCCGACTCAGTTTATTAAAATTATTGTAATTTTTCCCCTTAAACATATATAATACAAATGAATCAAATGATAGCTATTACAAGCCTCCAACATCTCTATCAAGGCAAATAATGATAGTTGTAAGTAACACGAACAATGACTAGTTAACTACTTCAAGTTGACACAATGCATATGCATAGTCTGCCTTATTCACAGTTGCTAAGGAATATGCTAAATTTAACTGCAAACACAAATATCAACTTACGACTGAGAATTTGCAATTTGCAACTGGCTAGTAAACTCTCTCTGCTGTCGACACTGCACGCAGGAACACTACAATGACCGTAATGTTATCTTTGCTGCCACGCTCTGCAGCTTCTGTCGCTAACCTCTTGGCGCACATTCCCGGTTCTTTGACAGTATCCCTGATTATCCTCATGACTTCAGCATTGCTCACAACATCCCAAAGGCCATCGCTAGCAATTACCTGATTGCATCAAGTTCACCATGAAGTGAATCATGCATTTGAAGTATAAGCACAGGGAATATAAGTTCCAATCCAAGTCTCGAGGTTTTACAATGAGCACATTTTACCGGGATGAACATGAAATATATGTTCAATGCATAAAAAGGAAATAAAAGACAACTAATCATAATAAGCCACTAATTATGCCCAATGAAAAGCACAACTGACAAGAAAATGCCAGTAAAGATCATTACTTTCTACACAAAGTGACTCACTCAATTGCAGCTAGCCCATAAATCCATTTTTAACATTTCATAGATAACTTTCTATCACCAACAATTTTGCATTAAGAAAGGCCCATCAGAAGCCACCAAATAAGCCATTGTACATGCTCACTGCCTATGACATTGATTAATATGGATGCTAATAAAGAGATGACTTTACAAGGCTCGCGTTGCTGAGACCATAGAAGTCTTATATTACTTTTGCATTGTTGTGCTGACTATAATTGGATAATAACAGCCTCATGCCACGAGCACTGTCTCGTGTAATTGGTGTAGGAATTCTTAGTTTCTGTGGTTTATGGATCTGATGGCATTTCTATTGACATCTAGGAGGATATGAGATTGTTTCCTTCCAGCATATCTTCAATAAATTAGAAAACACGAGACACGGTTTCATGCTTGAATTTGGTTTGATGTTGCATGCAAGTTACCATCAATAACAGTTTGGCCACACTTGCTTGATCCACCAAAGGTGTATCTTACTTTGCATTCGCATCACATAGACAAGAATATTCAACACCACAAAATCCAACAAGCATCATATTCAAGCATTAACGAAATCCTTTCAACTCCCATGCATTTTGATTTAAGATTGCTATAGCCTGTTCTTCTTTTTTTTTTTAAAAAAAATTACATTACTCTGATGCTTGTATTAGTAATATCTATATGCAGGTTAGAAACAATTAAGCGATCAATAACTCAAAATTAGCTAATAAAATCTCCTCGACAACCAACTAAATGAAACTAGATTTTTAGTAGGATAGTAGGATGAGTTTCAGCAAAAGAAGCTCGGCTTGTTTCTTAATATGTAACATGATTACACAAGAGAGAAGATTTTCACAACTGCTTTCTTTATGCAGCATTTGGTGTAAAGATCTGTTATCCTGACCAGAAAATTTTCCTAGGAATGAGATTCTAAACAATTCTCAGAAAAGCTTATTGCATTCAAATTGTTTAGTAAATAAAGAATAGTAATATATGCCTTCTAGTTGGTCTCTCAATAGTTAAGAGGAAATAAAACAAATTGCAAAAAATATTTTATCTTGTAATTTGAATAATGTATTTATACCGAATGGTTTAAAATATAAAATCTAATTATAACGAAAATGAGCCTGGTCATACACATACCTCCGCAACTAGTAAAAATATATAATTTTTTTCATCGTTGGGCTCATTAATAGGGCAGAAGTAACAAGATTAACGCAATGACCAAAAATACAGTTTCTGATCCATAACAATACTTCAATGCTTCAGAAAATTAGGCATTCTTGACCAGATGGAGGACAAAAGATCTCTGAACTATCAGAAAATAATTTCCCTATGGTCTAAGTGGGGAAGAATTCTAGGAAAAATGCATTTAAAAGATTAAGTAAGAAAAGATGATGATTTTTAAAAGGTAAGAGTTATGGGGAAACCAAATTATGGAGCCTCAGGTTCTCTCGAAAAACAAATTTGCCCCATGAATAGCAGACCAAATGGCTTAACTATCAAAAGAAGAAAAGAAAAAAAAAACTATTCAGTGGAACTCCAGATTTGCACAGCTTTTAAATCTTTCACGCATCAAATTCCTACTATATCTTTGATTTCAAGAACTCAAAAGCAACACAGCATAAGAACCCAATGCAAACTCCCTAATAATTTGATACTATATCTTTTCAGTTACTTTAGCAGACAAAGATGCAAAAATGCTACTTATATATCAAAGGTTCTAATTAGAGCCTGAATGAAATTTGTTATAAATTTTCATCTGACATCATTTGATGAGTAAATACTACTGCCAATTCTGTATTTATTTGTTGGTTAAAAAAAAATTCTGTATTTGTTTGTATGCAAAAAAATGTGGATTTTTGTTGCTTTATTCCAAGATGATATTATCAATGCAAAAACAAGCATTTATGGCTCCTGATGTTAATAACATACATTTATTTAAGCACTTTACCACGTAAATTGAACAAATAATTGAAAATTTAAAACAACCTTTCATCAAAGCAAAGGTACCTACGAGGAATTCGTCCTCTGCAGAAAGTATAGTTTCAGTTATCTCAGGTTCTGCAGTTACAGCAGGCTTGAGATCATCATCTCCTATGGAACGTGTAACCTACATAAAGAAATAATTGAATGAAAAAAGCAGAAAAGGGTTAATTAAAGGAAGACTACAGTGTAACAAATCAGTCACTGGTTATGCAACAATTCAAGTTATCTAATTTAGTAAATATAAGGAAAAAAAAAAAGCTAATTCATAGTGAAAAAAATTTAAAGTTTGAGTAGTATTTGTGCACCCTTCCCATGTTTCTTTCTTCTATTTCCTTTTTCTTTATAATTTTTGAGATTGAAGATCCGGTCAAATAGAAAGGTCTCTAGCCATTTTAAGATCCCAATTACATAGGATTTACCATACTTAACGCATATAGATACCCGCACAACATATACCAATATACATCACAGAGAGTAGAAATTTTATTTCTGCCCAATGTCAAGCAGCCACCAAGAGCAGACATACAACCTATTAAATAGGATTTCCATTCTGGATGACCAAAAAGTAAGAACATACAACTTTAAGGCTACAAAACATGATCTTATATTTGAAATTGTGGATTAGCACATCAATTATCAAGGGTCTTAAAGTGGAAGATATGCTACTGGGTTTGCACTACGCTACCAAAAAGCAATATATCAAAGATATTTATTACATATAAATAAATAAAATTATACATAGTTGTTATATGTAAATAAAGTAAATATAAAAGTTAAAACAACAATACATACAACTTTTTACATTTCAGTTTATTAATAATTATATGGAGACGAGAAAAATGATTGGGAAATGACTTTTATTTCTTTCCTACTTTTTACCCCAATCCCATGGCGTAATGTTTGGGAGTAAACCATTATCCTCCTGAAAGATTATAGAACATCCAGGAAGGATGCCAAACAACCATAAAAATTATTGGGGTAATATTTACCCCCTATCACCCTATACCAAACGTACCCTTAAGTTAATATTGCATGCTGACTTAAAAAAAAAGTTTTATTTTGATAAGTCATTTCATTTGCTCCCACCAAGAGTGGGGAACTCACGATCTTTTGGTGCCGGAGTTCACTCTAGTATCAATGAGCTACAAGCCATTTGTGACTTACAAGAAAAGTTCTAGATGGCAAAGACAACTCTATTGTTTGCACCAGAATATAAGGTGCAAGTCAACGAATATTATAAAGGAGGTCAAATGAGCATAACGCCAGCGCGTATGTTGCATCATTACAGAAACAAGTCACCAGGCTAACGACAAAAACTTGAACTGGCAATGCACCAAATCACAACCAAATTTAATAGGAAAATTTTTCAGACTTGGAATGATAATAGGCCAAATAACAAGAATATCTGTGAACATATGGTAAAATCGGCCAGCTATTAAAATTTTAAAATAATTCTTTCTGGATAAACCAAAAGCATTTTCTTGATCCTTTCAACAATTAATATTGAAATAAAAAAAATTATGTGCTGAACCATGATTTTAACTCAAACCTGTGATACACGGTCTTGAAACAATCTTAAAAGTTCTAATTATTAAAAGAACATTATTGATCATAGCATCAAGATTTCTGGGAGGGAGGGGGGGAGGGAATGGGGGTGGATTTTACCTGGAGTGCTGCAGGGCCGACCCTCCAAGTATCAACTTGCCACTTAACTTGTCCTCCCTCACTAGTAACTCTCTCCCTTTCCCTAAGACAGCTTGCAACATGATCCTAACATGGAATTAAACTTATTTATATTTTGACATGCACCTCATAAGAAAACCTATCAAAAAGGATGCATGTAACAATCTCAGTCACCTTACTTAGGGGAAATACATGATCAGACCGGCATAATATTGTCCTGCAATCCCCCGCATTAGCAACAAAAAGTTTGTTTTTAATAATTAAAGCAGTAGTAGCAGTGCAACCAGGATGGGAATCTTTCATAGTAGTTCCCCCGGATTTATGATGTGATTCCAGTTGGCTCCTAAAAGAAGCATCTGTCTTAACAAATGATTCAAACAATGCTTCGCAAGGGCTGCATTTATTTATAAATATAATTACTACAAGCACATGTTTTACAAACAAACTGCTCAATGGGAAAGGCTCACGGAAGTAGAAGATACCTTCTCATAGAACTTAAACTTTGCAGAAATCCTGGCAAGGCTTTAGCAGAAAACTCAGCAGCTGCTGCACCTGCATGTGTTTAAAAGATATTTCTGTGAACAATTGCTCTACATTAAAATCTACTAGTGATAGAAAATCCAAAAATTCAGCTTGTTAAATTGATATACACACTAAGCCAATATATAGATAGCTTAAATATTTCAACTTCAACTTCCTTAATCATATGATGAACTGTATCAAATTATTAATTAATAAATCACTCTAAATCTCTAAACATTTAGTGCACCCTAAGCCATTTGCCACATCCAACTGAACGAAACCCAGTGCCCTGACAGATCACATATGAAGCAAAGATATGTTTTCATATTCCATATGTTCCCTCGATTGCTAAAATTTAAAATTACATGTAAAATACATTAGTATCATAACACAAGGTTAAGCAAGCCTATATTGCAGTAAAAGATTATTCATTCATTGTCTTCCATATTTTTCAAGAATATTATTCTCAAACCATGTAAAACAAGATTAAAAGAACACAATGCAGGGCTGTCTAAAAACTTTCGTCTTGAAACTATAAATGGTACCAAATGGCAAAATTGTTTCAATTCTTCCCTTTTAAAAAGAATAACTTCATGTGCATATTGAGGCACATTTTCCCTTATGTTAGTATCATTTTAGCTGAACAATTCTCAACTATATTCTGGTGGTCAATTAAGAAGCAAGCATATCTGCTAAATTATCATTAAGAATGAGTCACCCGTATCATACCTCTATGACCATCAAAGATACCAAAAGCATGGACATCTTTTTTATAGCACAAGTGGGGCATAAGAAAATGAGTATCTTCCATGGTCTCCCTTCTTCCACATGTAGCAAATGATCCCCAAGACAACACAGGTTGATAAGGCGACGCACCATTTATAGAATCAAGCCAAAGATTGAAACTAGAGTTAACTCCAGTAGACACCTTTTTCAATAACTGTTCTCCTTGAGTGGACCAATTTACACTCCCATGATAAGTTTGAACATTGATGGCCCCATCATTCAGTTGATCACTTTGCAAGTTAAAACATTTGTCAAGTGGCTGATTTTCTTCCACAAAGCTCCTTTGTTTCTCCAACATCGGTTCTAATTCCAAGATAATATCACTAAAAGAAGGCCTTCTGTGAGGATTCTCATCCCAACATCTCTGTATCAATGAAAGTATACCTGCAAACATGCCTGATCCAGGACCAGCAAGAACAGGTCGCAGTTTACTGGACACCACAGCAGCTGTAAGCTGCTGCTCAGTATAGTTCATCTCCAGTACAGTGTGAGCCTACATTGATAAAGAAGCCAATCAAATGTCGACCCGTATTGACTTATTGCTTCTGGGTAACAATATAGTAAGAAATATTCCAGAAAAACTTTTACTGATGCTATGCAAAAACAATTTCACTTTCGAGCAACAAATCCAGTAAAATCCTATGCAAGAACATTGAAGCATCATGCAAATCACTACATCATGTCTTTCAAAGATCCTCAAATTAATCACAATATGGAAAAGGAATCCACATGACACCAATGGTATTCAAACACAATAATGCAAAATAAACAAATGAATGAAAATAAAAAAATAAATAAAAGAGACTCCGAGAACAATTTTTAGTGCATTTTTCTGATCCGAGCTACATTGATCATTACCCTTGTCTAGAAGCAGGAATTGATTTTTAGCTGTAGGAATTACCAAAGCTCTCTTCATAATAAAAATCTTAATCTGTCAAAAAATAATTATATTTTTCCAAAACCCAGAGTACCATATCTGTGATAACTTAGTCTTTGCCACCACGAAACAAAAAAAAGCTTCCATTTGGCATTTAGAACGAGGATTAAGGTTTTACAAATGGTCATTTGCATGTCTGTGTATGTGAACTGTTGTGAATTAGCAAACAGGGATCAAGTTTGACAGTATAACAGTGTTACATTATTGTGATTTGATTGATTAGTTTAATGTTTGTGGTAACAGGTTTGAGATGGTGAAGTTGGCGGATTGTGGTGGTTTAATTGGTATTTGTAGATTTAAGATGGTGAGACAGATAGATCTATACAGAGAGGAGATGGCAGGTGGTGAGTTTCTAGTTTAATCATTAGCGTAGGGAGAAGAGGCAAGAGAGAGAAAAAAGAAAAAAATGTTTGTCAATACATCATCTCCAAGTAAGCATCCACATGAAGTAACCTATAAAGTTCGTAACACAATTGTAAATTTGACTAAAATTCATTTTCTTTACATAATTAAGTCTTTATCCCACTATTTATAATGTACAGCTTTAGCAACAACAGTAATTAACCTTGTATTGTGTAAACAAGCAATCTATTCACTTTGTAGACTATATTAGGTGAACTAATGACGTTTGAAAAGATTAAATATTCAACTATTATGTGTGTGGAAAAAAATTATTTCATACAACTTTTGAATTTTTTTTTTTGACTGCTACAACTTTTGAATTATCATATATGTGACAAACATATTAAACTTCCTTCATTTCATTACTATGTTACCCTCATTATAATCCCAGATACAATCCAAAAGCAACCACTTTGATGATACTCCTGTGCCATCTATGTCCACATAAATCTTTAATTTTATTTTATTAGAAAACATATAAATTGATAAGACCCCTTTCAATCCACAGCCAAAAAACGCATGAGACTTTTCTAGCCTGTTTTGCTCCATGTGAAAAGCAACTTTTGGAAAATTGAGGGCAGAATTGAGAAACTCATCAAAATAGAGCCAAATTGTTATCAATTACAGTTTAAGTATATCTGAAACGTTGAGCTGAGTGTAGTAGCTTGTCTAAGGTTGCACATAATACAGAAATGAACCTGCTAGTTTCACATTTGGTTTCAAATGCAGAATAATTAATGACAGCACACCATAGATGTCTTCCGTTTACTATGTGTCAGCCAAAAGATACCCAACGTTCAAATTTGGAATAGATTAATTACTTTCCCTAGACACAAGTGAATTAAAAAAGAAAAGCATAAGAAAGCTGACCTGAGCTTCTGCACGAAGATCAGTATATCGGACAACACCTGTGAGAAGCTCACTGAAACGAAGTCGAAATGAGTCTCATGATACTTATAGGACAAATAACTAGCTGATGGTTATGTAAGAAGTAAAAATAAAATTAAAAAAAAAACTCAAAAAACATAATTAGAGGAAAGAAATTTCAATTAAGACGCAACACAGCACACTACATTTTTTGTGCTTTCTCTGAACTGATGCATACCACTGATAAAAGTAAATGATATAATTTCTTTCCTTCATATCCCAGAAAAGAAAAGTATTGACCGATAAACATTACATAAGCAGCTCAAAATTATGCTATTAAAGGATAGATATTCAAGGACTTCCATATTTACACACAGAAATACCTTTATGTGACATAAAACTTTAAGTATTCAAGTCATTTATACTGATCTTTTTCCTCCCTCCTACCTGTTTAAACTCAATGTTCCAGTGAACTGTTCAGAAATCAAACCCTTGGTTACAACTTACAACTTTAATTCCCAGAATCATGCTGAACATGCATTATACCTTACCTCAAATTCTACACATTAAATGAAACAACATATGTGATCTAATTTGCATGACACACGGAAGCAATATATCTGACATTCTTACTTGATTGTTATCCCAAAACTGTAGACATCTGATTTTTCAGTGTGTATCTCTTTCTTCAATACTTCAGGTGCCATATAAATTAGAGTGCCAACCATACTCTTTTTGTGGAAACCACCTGTTGGCTTTCCAGATGATCTCCAGTTCTCAACTGAAACTTCTTTAAGATTATTCTTGTACTCTGCCAAACCAAAGTCTGCTAGGTGTGGGCACATGTTTCTGTCAAGCTGCATAGCATAAAAATCTTCTATTACCTTTTAACTGAATTAAAAAAAAAAAGGGAGGAAAGTTACAGCTTCTGAGTGAAATATATAACCATAGTTCAAATCCAAGCTTATGTAAGAAAGTTACGAGAATGTTTGCTGGTTTCACATCCCTATGTAAATCCCACAGTTATGCAGATATTGCAAAGCCTTTGCTGGAAGAAGAAAGCAGTAGAAACGTAAAAAAAAAATTACACCACTAGAATCTTCAAACTGACAAGGAAAATAACAGCAGCCATGATTCAGTTCCCAGTAGAATCTAGGCAAAATGGATGTAAATTCCCGGTTTCGAAAAACAAAATTGTTGTACCATTACACTTCTAAAAAATAAGAATAGAGAAGCAGTCGAATCACAATGCATTCTTCAAAAGTCATTAGCATTATAAGTCTCACGTTATTGTCATGTACTGTTCTGTAAGTACATCCATACATACACTACAGACTTGCCACCAGCAGTTACATAGAAATATTTGATAAAATTAAAAAAAAAAAGTTCTATGGAATTGTTCTATCCCAGAACAAAGGAAGGACGAAAATGAAATAACAAATAAAAAACAGAAAATAAACATTTCACCCATATAAGTTGCCATTTATGCCAAATGGCTGGGTATCAAGGCGTATGTTTATAATGAATCTTCTAGTTTACTGACATGACGAAATATGGGCTACATTTTTTCACAATAGTATGAACAGTCCATAAATGAGGAGGATGGGATTCAACATTCAGAAAATGTAACCATCAACAAGCGTCTTTGCTACCAATGGCCTTGTGACTTATCAGTACTGGAGTCACTCCAGCAATAAGGGATCGTGGGGGCAACAAAAATTACTTGTCCAAAAAAAAAACTGTGTTTGGCATGACGATAAGTAACAAACAGTAAATTAGCCTTCTACACAAAAAGTCTCATGACTATATGCCTGTAACCTCATACTCCTTAAGATTAATTAATACTAATTTAATTTGGTTTCTACAAACCATAATTTCTTTTTCATTTTTAAGTAGGGCTAAAAACACTGAACTTTAACAGACAAAAACTTCTAACCCAATGCTCCTTTTTAATTTTTCTGAATATGCCCATCTCCAATTTCCTAATGACTTAACATACCATCTTCATTATGCAATTTGAATCTTTGTCATGAAGATTGAATATGCAATAAATAGATAAATGCAAGAACATACTATCATTTCAAGATTTTAAAGGAGAGAAGAGATAAGCAGGTTTTACATTCTTATATCTTTTGAGATACTAGACAGACAGAATCATAATCCAAGACACGTGTTTCTAGTGCAATGCATAGCAAATTGCATACTAGAAAACATGACAATCCAATATTGTAACAAAACTTTATGTATTTCAAGTCAACTGAGGCTCCTCAAATCACTAAAAATTAAATTATTATGACTTGGATTAAGGAAAAAAACTGTTAACAAAAGGACTTCATTCACAAGGAGAAAAGGAGAGAAATGGGACATTATAGTAGCATCAAAAAAAAAAAGTTGAAAAGGAAAAGGGAAGAGAATCTTAGTTAGACAAAGTGCAACCTAGTTGAAAAGTGATCAGGTGCACTTGATCAATAGTCGGACTCCATTCTTCCAAATGCAATTTCCCAGCAAGATTTCCAGCCTCATAGAATTCAAAAAAGAACATGTAATTTGGTGGCTTCGCACGAGCAGCAACCAGCTTGGCTAATCCCGGATGATCTAGCTTGCTACATTATTTCATTAAAAGATACACACAATTAGCAAAGCTGAAAAGACTACACCAACTAAATCTAAATAAAAATCTGAACCAACTAAAGCACATAATTTCAGAAACAAATTTTGGCAGAACTTTATACAATGTGATAGAACAACACCAGAAACGGTAATAGAAATTTTGATTAAACCCTAGTTCCATTTCAATTCCACTAATAAAGAGAAAAAGGTAAACGAAATGTAGTCATACAAACATAATATACATAACAAATATA
>CAODLS012330562.1:0-10522 GCA_948243855.1 Flueggea neowawraea | reverse complement strand
TGATGTCTTATCAAGCTGTGAAACAAACAAAGTGAGATTTAAAAGTCGAGCAACAGCCACCATGTCGCATATCTGAAATGCCAAACAATCTGAGTAAATAACCTGAGAAATTGTTGGGAATCTACAACTAAAAAACAAAATGCATACTGCAGCACGCATTTGATTCAAACCCCCATTGCAAGAAACCAGGAGATAACCATTACTTGTATAGTTTCCTGCAAAATTAAATCATTGAGGAATGTGATCAGTTGCAATACCACTTAATTGTGCGATCAAGAATGTGATTGTGCAGGGTTCAAGAATGTGAGTCCTCAATTAGCAATACCACCTAAAAAGTAAAGACTAAAATAACGTTCAATACAAACTAGGAGATCAGTTGCTAAACAAAACACGTTCCATCGTGGTATGCTGCTTTTTCCTTATTCTTTCAGTGATAAAATCATGGCGTATATACATTCAAATCAAATCAACCCTTTCACTTGAGGTATTCAGAATAAAGACCCACATATAAACTAAAAGACCCACGCTTTCTGACTCCGGACAATACCAATTCAACATCCAATCACTCCCCATTCCAAAATAAAAACCCAAATCTTGCACGCAAAATTAAGCGAACCCAAAAGAAAACCACCGAAAAGAACAGAACTTTCTCTTTTACTTAAACCAAAAAAAAAAAGAGCTTTACTTCTAGAGATAAAGCCTCCCCAAGTTAGTTCAACCACTCCTATTATTTTATGAACCAAGATCACAAACGGTCGTATAAAACCACCAAAATCAATAATACCAATAATATGCACCACCACTTGAAAATTTAGAAACAGCTTAAACCAAATGCATTATTAATAGAAAGCAAAAGTGCAAAGCCAAGACTCACTGGGAGGGGGACGAGAGGCAGGCAGGGCAACAGAACGAGTGGCCGGGACTGTAATATTGTAGATTTTATTGGTCAAATCTGAAAGTGGCTGCCACAACTCTCCAACCGCAACAAGCTGAACCAAACAAGTCCATAACAGAATACTGGAACAAACCCTTATGAACCAAACTTGTAATCTCGTCCTAGGGATCACTGCTCCCGTCCCTATCTTATCCGGCCTCGCTCCAACACTACTCTCTGATCTAACCACCTCCATTTCTGTCCTCTCTTCATCGCCTCCGCTTGTTTATTGCATCCACATTGTGCATTTTTCTTTTTTTCTTCAATTAAAAAAGCCCTAATCTCTGAGAGGCAGGAGGAGGTCGGATTTTTTTTCCCCTGAAGAATCCCTAAGATTTGAATTTGAACCAGATTGAGGAAAGATCGCAGCTTTGAGGGAACAGAGAAAAAAGAATGGAAAGGTTTTTTTCTTTTCCGGGCAAATTTCTGTTTTTTCTTGCTAGCTTTCTTTCTTTGTATGGGAACGGAAAATGTGAAACTGTCGAATATGAAAGTGAAAATAAAATTAAAAAAAATAAAATTGTTTATTGGTTAAAAAGTCATGAGTGGGGAGATAGAGACTGCGATTTCTGCAGATCCAATGGCTATGATTGGTCGTACCTGCAACGGCCCTCCCTCTTGCTAATGCGGCAATTAGTGGAGCCGCTAATGTCGATGAACATAATTAAGAAAATAATTTAGAATTAATTGTGGGGTCATAAATGTGTTTTAGTCTATAAGATGAACCAACCCTATGTGCTTTGATGCATATACTTATGTAAGTCATAAATAATTAGGAGAATAATAAATTCTGTTATATCTTAATATAAAAAAAGAGTTTGTATCGCTCCACAAATTGTGTATAAGTTGAACTTTTAATTTTCAATATTAGAAACCATAATACTAATAAATTATGAGCCTTGTCTATTCCTATAAATCAAAATTTTAAGTTTTTTTATAAATTAAAAAAAAAAAAAAAGAGAAAACAAGAGGCAAGGACAGAAGGATAAGGTCACACAATTACAAACAATGAACATAAGCATGTAATTTGATAAAGAAAGAGCAAAGGAGTCATGTGTTGATAAAGATTTGGAATCTTGAAGAATCATAAAACATTAATTGGTGTAGATACGTATATAGAGAAGCATCGAGATGATCCATTGGAATCTGACCTTGCAATTGCATGGCAGATGCATGCTAGGTTTTGTGTCCAAATCAGTCAGTATCGGCAATATTGTTTTATGTTTATGAACTTTTTTGTTTTGATCGAAGAAGTTAATTTCGTGGCGTGGTTTATGTCATTCATTAATGTCATTTGTTAAGCTCCCAGAACTCTTTGTCCACAGCAATAATTTGTGCATGATCAGCCACCGACGAAGCATTCTGATTACTCAACACTACGGACAGAACGTTTATACATGCAGTAAAACGATTGTTATTGTATCATTCGTTGCAAGAAATAATAAATAACTGGCATGCTCACACAGCAAACTGAGTTTTTCTCCAGGATATTTTTCTTCTCGTCTCTCAGGTTTAGCCAATCTTATTGTCTCATTATATCTGGAAGTCACCATATTTGGACTTAAGGGACGGAATAAGCATCGTGGATATGTTCAGATTTTGCTCCTTTGTTCGTCTCGTTGGTTTAAGAAAAAAACATGTTTATAAACAACTCTTAACCGTGATTTTTTAATATTGTGGGAATCATAGTACAACAAAAAGAATGATTTTAATTTCTTGAAAAAATATTACTGCTTGGGTGGAAGAAACTTGAAAAAGATAACGTGTGAAACATTGAAAATGGGAGGAGCAAGCTTCGCTTTCACGAAAAACTTGCCTCA
This sequence comes from Flueggea neowawraea, assembly GCA_948243855.1. Classification (NCBI taxonomy): domain Eukaryota; kingdom Viridiplantae; phylum Streptophyta; class Magnoliopsida; order Malpighiales; family Phyllanthaceae; genus Flueggea; species Flueggea neowawraea. The sequence continues at coordinate 7,768 of CAODLS012330562.1, read as the reverse complement.
GTATCAACAAAACCAGAGGCGCAATAGGCCGCAAGCGATAAATAGAGCTATGTTTTTGTGCAGCCTGTAGGTCCAGCTGGGTATAAATATGAGAGACTCTAATTATGATGGTATTCTTCTATATTTTTATGCAATGAATAGTTGTGTTGGAGAACAGAATGAAAATTATTATCATCATATTCTTGCCACAATATATATTCCGACTATACTACTAATTTCTTTCATCAAGGTGGAAGGTAGCAGTACAACTGAATTTGAACACTCTATCCGATCAGTTTTGTTGTATTATCTTTTTCTCGTATTGTGTGAGATATTAAAATTGTATATTTACTATTCAAGCATATTGTAATTGTAAAAGACAAGCTGATTTTGATATTTTTTTACTATACGATATGTCTATGCAATTTATTTTTACAATCTATTATAAACAAATATAAATATATTTGATATGATTTGACAATTCCTTTCAAACTTGGCTTATTAAGAGCCATCGTCCGTCCAAGATATACTCACTATGGTTTAGAGTTTGACTTTCAATTTTCGAATGACAAAAGAAAGTGAGTTAATTATGCAATGTACCCTAAATAAAATATTGAATTTGATAAATATATAAAAATAATTTCAATTTTAACAGATAAAAACATGCTCAAACTTTTATTTTGAAATGCCACTTTTGAAAACTTATTTTGAAAATATCATATAGAGACTTTTGGAGATCACTTTTTCAGAAATGTCACTTTTTCGAATGTGATAAATAGACTTTTGGAAATTATTGAAGATTTTTGGAGACTCACTTGAATTGTGCTTATATGAAAAATAGAGATATCAACTAATTGGAGACTTTATACATGTGGCATTTTTGCAAGTAGTTTGGAGTGTGTTTTTATTTTTGAGAATTTGTTTGGACTAGGTCTAAAAAAACTAATTATATTTTATTTTTCAGTGTAAATGTGTGATTTTCCCAGAAAAAGCTTGGCGTATGGAAAATGAAGCGGCAACGTATAAGAAATGAACTGGGAAGCGATTGCAAGAAATGTAATTTGCTGATGTGTGGAGCAAGATTTTAATTTTACAGGAAAATTTAACATCTATACTAAATTAAGATTTAAATTTTGATAAATGTCATGCAAGTTTTTAAATATAAAAAAGGCTAGATAAGACAAACTAAACTGGACAAATGCCATTTTTGAGAAAAATAACAATATTTTTGCGAGAAATTGATTTTTTTCGCGAAATAGATAAATCCCAAGAGAGAAAAAATATTATATATTAGAATGTATCCGGTGATCTTCATATGTATCCAAATGTCTCAAAATCACATTTTTTTATATGAAATTCATTTTAACAAATTTTTAATATATTTTTTAAATTAAATGCCTCCAAATTATAATTTTTAATATAATTTTTTACAGTTTCCAAATGTATCCAAATTTTAATTTATATATATATATATTATAGTGTCTAAATGTATCCAATGTCTCCCAATGTATCTATCCGGAAACAAAATCAATATAATTCAAAAAAATTAATCAAAGTCAGTAAAATCGACCTAAACAAACACAATTAAAGTTTTTTCTCATTGTAAACATTAATAAAACAATTTAAAAAAATAAAAAGGTAGCAGCTAGGGTTTGGAACCCTAACCACCGCCACCAATAATGCCTTTGCCTTACCCCGCAACTCTCTCTCCCCTTCTCTCTCTAATTTTGCAAAGTGCAAAGCTCGATCGAAGGAATCCAGATCTAGTAAGAACGACGCGAAGGAAACCAGAAGATGACGAGAACGACACAGACAAGGAAGGAAGAGGAGAGAGCGATCAGAGGAGACGATGAGAGCAATACAGTCATATCTGGTTTGGAAGAGACAAGATGACAAAGAGGAGCGAGAGAGAGAAAGAGAGACGATGATGGAGAAGAGCGAGAAAGAGGAAGGGAGAAGCAACGCTAGAGAATGTGAGGCAGGGTGGCGGCTGGAAGAGCGAATGGGACAGTTGGGGTTTTGCATAGAGAGGATAGCGAACCAATGGAGAAGAGAGAGAAAGGAAAAGAAGGATATCTGCGAGGCTCTATTTGGTATTAATTGTGGCGTATAAAAGTATGGTTAGTTAAGAATAATTGAAAAAAAAAAGTTGGTTTTTGCAAATTTTAAAAATTATGTCCTGAGAAAAGTATTTAATTTAATGTTAGTATATTTTATTTTTCTTATTAATATATGAAAATATAAGGATACTTTTCTTTATTTAAATATTTGATAATATGTTACGTGTTTTTCTTATTTTTAATGTTAGAAAAAAAAGCAATTGTTGCTAAGTAAAAACTATAATTTTGGAGGATATTTAAGAATCGTTATTGAGTCATGAATTAAGTCTACCACTTTCGCTTACCTCATATCAATAATTATAATATGTGAATACGAATTGGCGCTCCTATTCACAAAAAAGAGCGGTTAATTAGTATAGAAATTCCCTCTAAATTTTCTCAACAATCGGTTGCCCAAGAAATACTCATCTTCACTTTTGAACTTTCAAAAAGTAAAATCAATCAGAAATTAACAATCAAAGTAAAATTAATCAAAAACTCAATTCGAGAAAAGTGAAATACTTAAACTTGCTTCCGCTTATACCTCTCTTATCAAGTTCACAATATTTTTAGCTTGACCTTACTTTTAGCGATCTGATTTGTCGATGTGAAACAAGATATGTGCCTTATTTTACTGAGCCACCTTTTGAGAAAATATTTTTTTTATAATTTTTTGAGAAAATAATTTAAACTACTAAATATATTATAATCTAAATAAGTGAAAATGAGAAAACATGAAACATAAATAGAATTGCAAAAGTAGTATTGCAGTTAACTTCGAAGGTTATAAAAGAATTGCATGAACAAAAAGGAGCAAATTGTCGTAGTTTTATTTATCAAAAATAATTCTTTTACGCTTATGTTCAAAGAAGAACTGAATAAAGATAAATACAAAACGTGTAATTAAAACTAAATAAAAAATTTCCAATTTTTTCACTTAATTGGACCCTTGAAAATTCAAATTGCAACTAGATTTTTCTTTAGGAACTGTTTCCAAAATGGCAAACAAAAAAACTCAAGAAACCGTGTCCCAAAAAAGACAACATCTCGACTAGTTACCTCCTAAAACCGGCGTATACACATTTTCCATTTTTAAATCTCAAACAACATTACATTAATTCGAAGATAAAACTATACAAACAAATAATCACTCTCTCAAATCACCAAATCGCTTTTTAAAAACAATCATAAGGATAAATAATCAGTCCAAAACCAAACAATAAATACTTAGGTCGAACGGGTTTGATAATTTTTAAAAATATAGTCTACAACAATTTTTTAATTAATTATTTCTTTTAGAAAAAAATTTAAATAAAATTGATTTCATAACCTGAATATAATTAGAAATTAAATAGATAATGAAACCAATACTTGTTCTGAAAAGTCACAACGTTAGGGCGCACTATGAGCGTCCTATCCAATAAAAGTCAGCCAAAAAAAGACAAGATAAAGGTGAAAAAGCCACGTGTTAGAAGATGGAAATCTAAGGCGCCACTAGTAAGCAGAAAACAAGAAAACAACACACACAGGATTGGATTCATTCGAAAACCAGAGGAATCGCTGGTTTTTACATATAAAACTCATAATGCAGCCTGGTTTAAGCAAGGACCCATCCAAGGTTATTAACGTAACAACAAGCTAGATTCTTTAAGCATTATAAATAGGACTCAAAACCGGTCTCATTTTCCACACAAAGCCAAGAAGAATTTACACACGGTAGTATCACAGGAGCCATGTCTAGCACAGCTGGTCAGGTTATTCGCTGTAAAGGTGAGAACTTTAATTTTATTGTTTAGATTCTTATTTTGTTTTTGTTTGTCTTGGGATTGCTATGGCGATCGTTAGATACCAGAAAGTTGATTTCTTGTGGTAGTTTTTAGTTGGTTGGTCTTGATCATGTGCAGTTCATTTGTCTGATCATCTTTGTTTACATCTATGGTTTCATGATTTTGTTAGTACTTCTAAAGTTAATTAAGTATTAAAGGTTCAATTTTGGTATTGCAGCCGCGGTGGCGTGGGAAGCAGGGAAGCCACTGGTAATTGAAGAGGTAGAGGTGGCACCACCGCAGGCTAATGAAGTTCGTTTGAGGATCCTTTTCACTGCCTTATGCCACACTGATGTTTACTTCTGGGAAGCAAAGGTCAAAAATTTCAGATTATGTTAATTCAAATTGATTTATAACTAATGATTACCGAATTTGGGTCGAGATTAAAATTGGTTAATTTCTATTGCAGGGACAAACACCGGTGTTTCCCCGGATATTGGGTCACGAAGCTGGAGGGTTAGTACATCTCTTTTTCTTGCTTTCTAAAAATTGGAATTTTTAGACAAGTTTTCCTACTGGATGCATCATTATTTGCTTCATTTGCTGCAGAATTGTGGAGAGCGTTGGTCCTGGTGTAACTGATCTTCAGCCAGGTGATCATGTCCTCCCTGTATTCACAGGGGAATGTAAGGAATGCCGTCACTGTAAATCGGAAGAGAGCAACATGTGTGACCTCCTCAGGATCAACACCGACAGGGGTGTTATGCTCAACGATGGCCAGGCAAGATTCTCCATCAAAGGAAAACCCATTTATCACTTTGTTGGGACCTCCACATTCAGTGAATACACTGTTTGTCATGTTGGTTCTGTTGCTAAGATCAACCCTGCTGCTCCTCTTGACAAAGTTTGTGTTCTCAGTTGCGGGATATCAACAGGTGTGACAATATCTTCTCTGTTTCCTGTCGTGTAAGCAAGAATATATGCAATAGAGCCACTAAAATTTATTTGAAATTTTGTGGTTGAAGGTCTTGGCGCCACACTGAATGTTGCAAAACCAAAAAAGGGTCACTCTGTTGCCATCTTTGGACTCGGTGCTGTCGGCCTTGCTGTAAGTGGTTCTTTTTGTTGCCATGTTTTCTTCTTATTCCTGGATGCCTAGAACGGTTTCTTTTCACGAATGTCTGTTGTTCAGCATCTGATACTGTGTTTCGATAATTTTCAGGCTGCTGAAGGAGCAAGAATTGCTGGAGCTTCTCGAATCATCGGTGTTGATCTGAACCCAAGTAGATTTGAATTAGGTAAGTGATACTTATGCGATACATATGTTGCATTTATCTATTCAGTGTATTCAACTGATTCAAGTTCTAATTTTATGTGCAGCTAAGAAGTTTGGTTGTACTGAGTTTGTAAACCCAAAAGATCATGACAAGCCTGTTCAAGAGGTACCCTTCATTTGACCTAGTCATGTTTTATTGATTATTTGATCTTTTCCTCTGTTTTTGGTGGTTTTGTTTTAGTTATTTTATTTTCGGTTAAATATTTCTCATGAAGAACAATGTGAAGGATTTATAAACTTGAGCATGAGAATTCATTGTTTCTTCATCAACAAATCCAATTAATAGAAGACTTGATGCAAGAAATTTCTGTGTTATTGACATTAAAGCTTTTGATCAGGTGATTGCTGCAATGACTGATGGCGGAGTTGATCGGAGTGTTGAATGCACTGGAAGCATCCAAGCCATGATCTCTGCATTTGAATGCGTCCATGATGTAATTACTTTCAAATGCTCATTTTCCGTACTATCTTATTACATGTATTCGCCTATGCCCAGATGATGATTTTTGCTTGTATTCAGGGCTGGGGTGTTGCTGTGCTTGTTGGAGTTCCCAACAAAGATGACGCATTCAAGACTCACCCAATGAACTTGCTAAACGAGAGGACTCTCAAAGGTACCTTCTTCGGCAATTACAAGCCGAAGAGCGATCTTCCTTCTGTTGTGGAGAAATACATGAACAAGGTATAAACTTGTATGCAAGGCATTTTGTCTAAAATTGAGAACCATTTCTAAGACACATTATGAATTTCGGTCCTTCTGATGTTTCTGCAGGAACTAGAACTGGAGAAGTTCATCACTCACTCTGTTCCGTTCTCGGAGATAAACAAGGCATTTGAGTTGATGCTGAAAGGAGAGAGTTTGAGGTGCATTATTCGAATGGACGGTTAAACAGAATCAAACCTATACAAATACCCCTTTTTGGTTCAGACCAAAGCTTTACATGCACTAGTAGAGAATTTGAAGGACTTTGATTATGGTGTTTCCAGTTTGTACAGAGTTTAAATAAAGCAAGCAGACCATGGCATATGCTTTCTGGTTTCCTGAGAATTTCACAAGCTTGTTTTTAGTCTTTTGGGCTTTGAGTCGATTTGGCTGTTGGTGTAGGAGAGCTACATCGATTGTCGTAATAAATTTGGGCTAGTAGTGGAAATTTATTCTTTAAGACGAACGGTAATTTTAGCTTGAGTTCAAATTATCTCAGAATCGACAATGGCAGAGCAGAATCTTGCGGACCAACCCACACGCACGGAATCCGACCCGAGATGATGCCGAACTGACCAGATTGGTTCAGTGGTGGTTTGAAGAAATATCAAATCGACAGGGTCGGTCGGATTTGAAAGTGCGCTAGATATTGATATGTTTAACAAGTTATTAACGAGAAAAAAATAGTATAGTCGCCGTTAAAATAGATGTGCTTTTAACGCCGAAATTTCATAGTTACAAAGTCGTCGTTAAAAGCTCACATTTCTTGATTGATCAAGACAAGGTCTGTCACGACTCGAGTCGGGCCGGTGACCAACGTACGAGGTAAACCGTTTGTGGAAGCCCAACTCATCTCGCACAAGATTCGAAGATACAAATATTTTACCCAAACAATCATTTATCAAAAACATTTGTTGAACATAAAACGATATATAAGAAAATAGTATAGATATAATACTATTAAATCAATATAAGTAATATGAATAAAATCATTAAACATTTTATAACAGATACTAAGCCATAATCCATTGTTCGGTATGGAGCAACTAACAAAACAGATACTGAGCTCGAATAAAAGGGCACCGACTAAATCTCCGGAGTGCCTCACCAAACGTTGTCAATAGTCCGCAATCAACCAAAATCACTTGAAAAATAAGAGTACAGAGAATAGGCAAAAAAGAAAGGTGTAAGAATCCCTAGTGAGAAAACAACACTCCATATTGCCTCATACGTGTATCACAAAGACAATTTGAAAACGTTTAGAAAAATTCACATGCAAATATAGATGTACATACGTATACACAGTAGATATAATATCATAGCATTGAAATCAGTTTTGAAATCATTCGCACTCAAGGAAGACAACAGTTAGACAGATTTGCAAATATCTGGCTCAACAGAGACTTAGTTTCAGAATATAAATTAGTTAAATACTTTCTTTCAAAATATTTTCTCAAACATTTACAGAAAATAATTGTTAAAACAATTTCAGGGAGATTCCCAAAATCATTTTCAGTAAGAAGTACCAAAACACTTTGAAAGATACTACTTAATCTTTTCAAAGTCAAAATTCATAAGTCATTTCAAAGTCAAAATCATGTATTTCAAATATCATTTCAAAATAATACGCAGAGCTGATGATCACTGATCATATTCCCGAATTATATTAGAATTGTGCTGACTAGATCATATCAGAATAATTTAGCAACCTTAAGAGTCCATAAAAGCACCTGACTCAAAATGACTAATAACTGACAACTTTAGGGACTCTAAATAGTGCTTTATGTCTACCCTAAAGGTCTGAAGGCTGTAATAGAGAAGATACTGATCTCGACACATCCGCGAGCATTACAGTCCCCGTGCTCCAGCTAGATATGCCTTGCCA
>CAODLS012330352.1:0-20956 GCA_948243855.1 Flueggea neowawraea | reverse complement strand
TCATACGAGTTTTAGTTGTGTATAGCACTTAGTTCCATTTACTGTCTCATTTAACCAATATTCCCAATAGAATTGCATATACCTAAATACATTGGTCATACCATTTTCTTTACTTCATATGAATTCAAATGTAGCACATATACACACTATATCCTAATAGCATTTCCAATAATTCATATAATGTGTTCAACATAGAATCATTAATAGTTCAGCACATATCAAATATCATTCACCAATATCACATAATTAGCTCATGAACATTATCATATAGCAATTATATCACAAGTCTCTTATAAGTTAGTAACATCAACAATATATCAGACAATATAATATAGCACAAATAGAACATAAAGGTTCACTCACAATGCAAATACATGTTCCAGAATCCTAGATTGTCTCTAGAATATCTCCTAATTGCTTCTTACATAATACATATAATCACACAATTTCCTTTCAATACAGAATATGTACGTGCAACTATGTGGATGCAATGCTCAATGATGCATGTTTTGATTCAAACACTTATAATATGCACTTATACATATATGTGAAATGGTTCAAGACATTATCATCAGTTTTAAACCCTTTAATAGGCCTACATTAGTCAGTAGCAACTGATGTGGTACAAATCTAGCCTATTTACGCATTTTGGCTAGTTTGATTTATACTCTTCTGTCAAAAACCAAATGAAATTATGTCTTCCTCAAATTTTAAACACATATACTAAACATATAAAGTAATATGTATACCAAAAATCAGACCCTACATCCCTCAAATGAACTCTATGCATAGATTAGGCCCTTTTTTTACGCTAATTTAGCTACTGACCATTATACACATACGTAGCCCCTGAAATTTTACAAAAATATTCTAGGCACATAAATAAACAACTTTAATGTTTTATACTTTGGCTATATCCATTTCTAAATGCCTCAAAATAGCAGCACAAGTACAATTGAAACCTTAATACTAACAACCTCACCTATTGGTTCATATGTCTATATGTTCAAATCATGTTCCAATAAATATCATATCTTTAAATACATGTTCTAATGCATAATAAACATGTATAAATGAAGAAAAACACCTACCACACTCCTAAGATGCAGACGGTGTAATAACCTAAAAATAAAAATGCCTAGCTGAAGTGCTTTTCCCTTTCTTTCTCTACCTTTGCTCTCTTGTTTCCTATCAATTTAGAGATTAGAAAGTGAAAACAATGAGACCTGGAAGCTTAAACTTCATTTTCTAAGTATAAGGAGAAATTTGGTTAGGTGGCACCATTAGGTTCAGCCACATTGCACCCATTTAACCCACATTCTTTGCATGTTGCTGACACCTAGCACTTACTAATTCTTCAGGTTTTTGTAATCATCCACTTAGATTATTTATACAACTATCCTAATGTATTTCAGAAATTACCTATTCAGTCCTCTCTCTTAATAACTTCATTTTTTATCCTTGATTCCGTTACAAGTAAACCCTGTATTACTCTCATAACCCCCCTAAAATATTCTAAAACCATATAGAAGATGTATCAATAATATACGCAATGCCAAATGAATGCACAACTATGTACGTTATATGCTATACATGCTCGTATGTATGAAATGTTGGTTACGGTCGTGATAGTGTGTTTTTGCTTTCTTACATTCAATAGTGCTATTGATATGAGATCTGATTACTGAGTTGGTGAGAGAAGAGTGACTTTTAAATCTGGGAATTTTCTTGTAATTAAGATTTGGTGTTAAAGATTGAGGGTAGATTAGGTTTGCTTGTTTAGCCTTTGAAAAACAATAGAGGTTGCTAGTGAGCCTAGGAAAACTAGATTTGGTTTTCTTGTTTTGGTCTGAAAAAATTTGTGAAAGGTTGAGGTTGCTTGTGAACCTGCAAAACAAATGTGTAATGGTTTGCCTCCACCTGCAAGTGAGAAAGTCTTTAGTGGATTAAAAACTCTCTAGTGACCTAGAGGAGTGGACGTAGGTCAATGAGGACTGAACCACTATAAATGTAGGCTTTGATTTTCTATCTCTTACTCTTTTTATTTCAATTTTGTGTGGTTGTATTTTGGGTTGAACTATTGCTTTGATTTGCAAAATATTCAAAAAAAATTCAAAAAGATTTTAACTTTAGCAAAAAATCCATTTCACCCCCTATCACCCCCTTCCTCTATTGGATTGCCATATTAGGATTACATTGATTCCTTTCAAACTCTTGAGGTAAGATTAACTTCCTAATACATTTCTTTCATCATTTATATGTTTTAAACTCATTTTGATTTGGTACGGCTATAATGTCATTTTAGAGAGTTCAACATGTTTTTTTATGATTCTACTGAAATGGATGTTAGAGGACAATATATCATGATTGTAGAAAGTTATAAACACATAAATATAGCTTGTTTGATGAAGATTTCATGATATTGGTAAATGGGTATGGTTATGCCTGGTTTTGATAGATTTTGGACCTTTTGATGTTATTTTTGATTATTTGGTGTTGGATTCATGTTTTTGAGGTTATTTGGGATTGATTTGGATGTTTGGAAATATCGAATTTCGATCGATGCGGATTTTAGGTTGTTATGGTGTGATTTTTTGTTGTAGGGACCAAAAACTTAATTATCATGATTCTGAATAATTGGAGGACTAGACTTGATATTTTTCTTATTTAGCGTGTAATTTAATATTCTGTATAGTTGAGGACTGATTTTTAATTTTAAAATACTTTAGGGACTGATTTGTAATTTTTAAAAATTTTGGGGACTAACTTGTAAGTTTTTGAGGTCTTAGGATGAGTGTAATTTTGCAAAAGTTCAGGGACTAAACTATAATTTTACATAGATTCTGATTTTTGACACAAGAGCGATAAGTCTTCAATCGTAATAATTTTGGGTATGCATTGGTATTGCCACAGTACCACATTTGATATTTGTCTGATTATGTTTGTTTCAGCTTCTTGTACGTGCCATTGAGACAAGTCGTCGACTAGTAGTGCGTGACTGACCCTTACTAGTCCGGACATTTAGGTGAGTGAGATGACAGCTTTAAACACATAGACTGTGTCTTCAAACTCTATATGTTTTTGTTGTGTCTGACTTATATCTGTAATCTGAATAATTAAAGTTTTGGCTAATTTAAAAATTGATTCTGTGATAACTTAATAATCAGTACTCTGTATTTCTAAAATATGCTATATGTATATTCTCTGTGAATTAAAATCTGCCTTGCATTTTTGTCTACTCTAATTATTATTTATTATAAATATTTCGGACATGGGACGCTTAGCTACGAGGTAGCGTAGCCTTTAGTGTACCACTGCTCTATCAAGGTCCTAGTTACCAGGGTAATATAGTAGTCATATATTCGGCCAGGCACACGTTCTCTTTTTGATACTGTGTGGTGGCATAGACCACAACGTCTGCTATCTATCTGATTCTGTATCTGGTCCTAATCTGTCGTCTGCTATATTTATATTTGATATTATAATTCTATATGCATGTCTGCTATCTGTGCGAATGTTTTTTAAATGAATTTCTGAATTACTATTTATATATACGAGTGTATACTATTAGTACTTAACCATAAATCTGTTTGCGGTATTTTCTGAAAATATTTTCAAAACGGTTTATGTGATGTCTCGGAGGCAATCTAGAGTGTCGTCCCTCACTAAGATTTCTCACCCCCTTCCCTTAACATTTTTCAAGTATACTTTTGGCATCTAGTAACTGTCAAGCATCCTGATTCTCAGTGAGGCGTTCCGTTGATCATGATTGCCCTTTTGGTCGGGCTTTGTTTATTTTGCAGTAGAGCTCCACATCATGATTTTGTTGGGTTACTGGGTTATTTTGTATTTTGGTTACACTGATTTACCTGTCTCTTATTTCAAAACTATTTGATATATTACTATTTTAGTATACTTATATATTTTTTGTTATATGTTTTAAATTTATATTATCATATGTTTTAGTTTAATAGATGGTTTTTAATTAATAAGTAGGGTAGAATGTCTAATTTTCCGAGGCTTGTAGGGGATGGGCTGACCCTCCAGCTCGATTCACCTCGTATAACAATCATGGTCTATTTTCGGGTCGTGATATGTGGATTGATGGAGCTTCGAAATCAGGTCTACTTCTATACATGGGCGAACAATCAAGTTGAAGTGTCCGGTATTTGGAGGAAGCTTGATAGAGGTGTTATGAGTTTTCAATGGATTGATGATTTTAGAGATTTTCAACATCTTGTTGTGGCCCCTGGTATTTCAGATCATAGTCCTTTAGTATTTAAAGTTTAGAAGTTGAACATGAAGGGATAGGAAAGCTTTCTGTTTCTTTAACATGTGGACTTCTGATATGTCCTTAAGGGAGATTGTTAGGGCTGCTTGGTGACAGAATGTACAAGGGTGCGCGATGTTTAGAGTGTGGAAAAAATTGACAATATTGAAAAAAGAGCTTCATGGTCTTAGTGAGAGAGAATCCTCTGATGTTACTTAGTAGGTTAGTGACTGCAAAATGCTGTTGGAATCTCTTCAATGTGTTTTACAAAATGATAATTTGAATTTGCATCTTTTAGAAGAAGCGGAAATTGTTGTGCAAAGAAATTTGTTATAAACAAAACACACAGGAGAAATGGGTGTAACTAGGAGAATGTAATACGAAATATTTTCACAACTTGATGGGAGCAAAAAGATCTCACAATCATGTTACTCCTCTTAGAATGGATGATTGTAGTTTGGTTTCAGATCTGAACAAATTGAGCCCATGGTATCTTTCTATCAAAATCTCTTAGGAAGTGTTCAATCATCTAGAGAGCAAGCTATAAGTGAAGTCTTGTAGGCTGGTGCTTCAGTTAGTGAGGAGGACATTATTATGCTTTGTCAAAATGTATGTAATGAGGATGTTAAGAATGCTATGTGGGATATTAGATTGAAAAATGCATCGGTTATTGATGAGTTTAATAATTTTTTTTTCTTTTGGTTTGGGAAACTGTGGGTGATGAAGTTTCAGAGGTTGTCCTTGATTGTTTTTTCATACAGGAAAGCATTTAAAGCTTTCACCAGCAATGCCCTTTACCATTGTACTTAAGGCGGCCAATCCCTTAGGTTTAGGATATTTTCACCTTGCTTGTTGTACCGTGGTTACAAAGTTCTTACAAAGATCATCTTTTTCAGAAATAGTCAAGTTTTGTCTAGGATTATTCATCCTAATCAGTCAGCATTTATGGCGGGAAGGAATTGATGATAATGTGATATTGGCACATGAACTAGTGAGGAATTATCGTAAGCTACTGCTAAGTTTGCATGTGCCTTGAAGATTGATTTGCGAAAGACGTACAATTTCATTCTTTGGGTTTTTTTGGAGGAAGTTTTGATTGGCTTGCAATTTTCAAGGCTATTCATAAATTGGATAATGGTATGTATTCATACCTCCACTTTTCTCTTGTGATAAACTATCATTTCGAGGGATTCTTTGCTGGTCAAAAGGTCTCCGTCAAGGAGATCCGAAGTCTCCTATTTTATTTATTGTGGTGATGGATACTTGTCTAGAAGTTTTGATGTAGTGATTCCAGTTTCATTTAAATTGTCATTTGTTGTGGATGATCTCTTCGTATTTTGTGGGTGTGATTTGGGTATTGTAAGGAGTGTTTCTGCCATTATGTAGCATTTTTGGGAGGTTTCAGGTTTACAAGTCAATGATACCACGAGTTCCATGTTTCTGCGGGGGTTGATGAGGCTATAAAGTTGGAAATTTTCCAAATTATGAGGTTCAAGAGGCTTCACTTGTTGTTAGATACCATTGAGTTCCATTAATTTCTATAAGGATAAAGAAAGAGCATTGTTTAGTGTTGTTAGACAACAATCTTTGCCCCATATAGTTGAAAGAGCAACAATTAATTGTTAGATACCATGGAGTTCCATTAATTCCATAAGTATATCAACAGTGTTGTTTTTATTTTATGTCGGTAGGCAACAATTAATTATGTCTTGAGAAGTATTCAGGTTGGTCTTCGGTTTTCTTTTTACTAGTTGCGATTATTGCTGAAATTGATTGAAAGTGTCGTAGCTTTTTATGATCCTTTAAAGAAGGCCGGTCTAAAGGATGTGTTATAGCTTTGTATGGTCCATTACGGATGTGATTGAAAATTTAAGAACCAAGTTATTCCTATACGTTGTTCTTTGTGGGCGAGATTTACTAATTTAAGTTACAAGTAAAATCAAACAAGTTGCGGTGAGACTAAAAGAGAATTGAAAGGCAAAGAAATTGTGAAATTTATCTTGGACCAACTATAGATATCAAGATACAGTACAACTATGATTCTAGGTTGACTTCCTATCCAACCAAAAACTAGTTCAAGGATCAAGGAAACATGTCAGGACCGACATAAAGCCTAAGGTTTAGTAGTCTTAAATAGCTGACAACTAATGAGTTTTTAATCAGTAAGCCTAAAATTTTATGTTTGGGTTACTTAATTAGTCCGGTCCTCATACTTATAAACCTTTCTATATTCCCAATTTTTCTGATGTGAGACTTTGGAGACCAGTTGTGCAACATCTAGCTTGATCTACTAGTTTTAACTATTTGTTTAGGTGGGATGTTACAATTTCCATCCCTTAGGTTTGTGATGTCCTCTTCACCAATCCTTCCAATTATAATGCCCAGAATCTCTCATGTATTCTGTCGGTGTGAAATTTGCCTATACTCAATATACAAATGTGAGATTCGCCTATACTCCACGCCTTCCTTTCAATTATTGAGTCTCGGCCCACCATTGTCATCAGTTCAAGTTTGCACCACCACCGTTCAAGATTGCATGCGAAATGGATGTGGTCCTTGTGTAATTTTTCGACTTGCAAGAGCATTTTTTTCTTAGTTATTTATGTGTTAATTAATTATAATGGGATGTTAAATGCATTTTAGTTGTTCTTTTAAATTTGGAAATATGCTGCCTATTTATAAATGTGATTTTATAAATTTTGTGGATGTGTTTTGTCTCTTTATTAATTGAAATATGCTTTTCGATCATGAACTAATCCATATTTGTATATTTTACAGATACATCGATCATGAAGAGGACTTCCCATGTCCCTTGATAGGCTGATGGCAAGGCAATATTACGAAGGGTGGAGTTAGCTGAGAGAAGATTCATCCATCGAGATATGTTCATCTAGATTACATCTTCAGCATTATGGAGCACATCACAGATGTGAATAAGCGAATGCAAGAATGCATTTAGGATGGAGGTTTCACATGTGGGACTGATGAAGAGAGGATGCTCAACGTGATGGTACAATCTCTTATTCATCCCTTGCTGAGGTGTTTAATACCTCCAGAATCAGATGATGATTATGGTGACACATTCAAGTTGTTCCTAGAACAAGTCGAAGTGATAGGTGTCTTATTTTCATGTGGTCCAAATGACTTCATTCTATGAAGTGGCTACTTGGTTGAGCATCTATTTGTGGAATGTGTTTCACTTATCATACCTGAGTGGATTTGGGAACTGTTCTCTCGTGGCATTCCAAAGATTTGCGAAAGGATCGCTCCATTTCCACAACTTGATGATTAGTTTTTGGGAATGAAGCTTTGTAGCCGTTTCTTAGTTTCTAGCAGGATATTTTGGACTTAGTCTAATCATGTTTACAAATTCGTTTTGCTTGTTTGATTTTTTCATGAAAATCAAAAATATTTTAATGGATGATTGTTTATGGTTGCAATTTATTTTGGTGAATGATAGTTTATGTTTTTAATAAATGATTTGTTCTATTTATTATTTCTTACTTATATGTTGTAATTTGTTTACCTAATTCATGTGTTGCAAAGTTATGTGTTTAAATTTTGCATGATAATTATTGCTTATATCTTGAGCTGCGTGATTTACTGATGTGTAATATAGAACATAGGATGTTGAACAATGAACAAAACAATCATAAAAATTTACCATCCATAAATTGATTCTAGCTTAGTTAATTATTTTGTATAGATGGTAACAATATATTAAATGTCATTGTTTGATTTAGTACTTGATAAAAGACTTAGCTAGATAAATTTAAGTGGATAGTAAATTGAGTGTGTTGTTATATCTCCTCGTGTGTAAATGCAACTGTATCCTTAATTTTAGGTTGTGAGAAATCGCCACAACATCAAAATTCATTGTCGTCGAACTAAATAGAGATTTAAAGCTTAACTGTAAAAATTTCAAGATTTGGAGCATGAAAGTCCAATACATTCTCGAAAAGCAAGAGGCTTAAGACATCTTGGAGACAATAGTTGTCGAAATCGAGAATGGTAGCACTGCTTAGCATAAACATGATAAGGGCGCCTACTTAGCTTGGAAAAAAGGAACCCTACAGCTCGCATCATCCTATTGAGTGCCATGGATGATGACATTACCAAGGAATTCCACAAGTATCAAAACACCAAAGATCTGTAGGATGCCTTGAATGAGAAGTTTAATGGAGTTTCGTTGACCAAACTTCGCTCCCTGACTATCAAATTTGATATTTACCAAAAGTAGGCCAATCATACCATGAAGAAACATCTTCGAAAAATGGCTAATATGATTAGCGAGCTTGGTTATGCGGGTCATAAGTTGACACAAGAGTAGAAGGTTTAAGTCGTTATCTACTCTTTGCTTATAATCTAGGAGCATATGAAATTGCACCTGACTCATGCCCAAGATGTTAAGATATTTGACGAGGTTGTTTGTCACTTAGAACTTAAGGAGGATCGCCTTGTGTTGATCAAGGTGATTGATGAGGTCAACTTGACAAAGTATAACTTAAACAACAATATAGGGAAGAGGAAGAATGGATCTTCTAATTCTAAGGGCAAGGATGAAGAGAAGATAGCCAAGTATTTTGGTCAAAAGAAGAGAAAGACTAGAAAAAGATGAACAAATCTAAGTTGTAGCGTTACAACTGCAAACAGAAGAGAATCTTTGCAAAGGATTGCAAAGCTCCCACAAAGGTACTACAACATAACCTATATATTAGTTATACGGATGTATCTAGCTTAGTGATCCTTTGTGGGTGATTTATTTAGGAACAACAAACCATGTGACAAAGGAAAGAGAACCCCTCATCGATTTCTGACAAGTTCCAGAGGGAATGAGATGGATATACATGGACAACAACTCTAAGGAGGAAGTCACAGGCATTGGCATATACAAGTTGAACTTATATAGTGGTCGGTCCTTGATATTAAAAGTCTTCCTCTACGTTCCAAGAATTAGAAGGAACGTGATCTCTGTCTTGCAATTGATGAAAATTGGCTTTAGGATGTCATTTGATGATAATGGTTTTAATATTTATTTGAACAATGTTATTTATGTTTTTTGTCACATTTTGGATGGTTTGTTATTTTGGTTTTGGATCCTAATAGTTTAAATAAATCTGGTTTTCGTATGTTGCTTCCTCTTCACATAAAAATGAAGACAACGCAAAATTATGGCATGCCAAACTTAGCCACATTGGATAAGGTCGATTGGTTCGATTGGCCAAGGTAGACTTGCTTAGTAGCATATCAAACATTGAGATATCTAAATGCGAGAGTTGCTTAAAGGAAAAAAAATAGTTAGAAAACCATTTTGTAAAGCAACTAGAGCTGAGTGTCCATTGCAATTAATTCATTTAGACATTTGTGGACCAATGAACATGAGGGCTAGGCATGGTGCTTATTATTTCATTCTCATTTATTGATGATTATACTAGGTATGGTCACACATACTTGATTGCCTATAAATCAGAAGCATTAGACAGTTTCAAAAGATTTATAAAACTAATTGAAAATCAACTAAATAGGACAATCAAAACTTTGAGCCAATTGAGGCCGAGAATACCTCTCGGGAGAATTCAAAGCACTATGTGATGAGAAGGGAATAGAACATCAGTTGTCCATTCCCGTAACTACACAGCAAAATAGATTCTCTGAAAGGAGAAACCGAACTCTCCTTAACATGATTAGGTCTATGTTGGCATAAGTGAATTTGCCAATTCCGTTTTAAGGAGTTGCATTATTCAATGTTGCCTATGTCCTTAACCGAGTACCCTCTAAATCAGTAATGTCCAATACCATGTGATTTATGGACTGGACGTAAGCTTGAATTGAGCCACTTAAGACCATAGGGTTGTTCTTCTTTTGTACACAATACCTCAAGTAAGCATGGGAAGCTTAACTCAAGAGGCAAGAAGGGAATCTTTGTAGGATACCCTGAACTTTCCAAATGATATGATTTAATAAGGGGACAACAAAATGATACAATTACTGAATTTTAGCCCCAAGACATCACATTCTTAGAGAATGTGTTTCCTAAACTGGGAGAAGTGGATAAAAACTTCAGTTTGTACAAGACTCAATAATCTAGCACCTTAAGATCACTCCATCCGAGTGGGAGAAATGAGGTCGAGAGTGGAGATATTGTATCTCAACCTCCAATAAATGCGGATGTTCCTGATCTTGTCCTTGATTTGAGTGGGAGTACGATTCCAAACTCCAGTGGGAGTATGGAACTTCATCCCAGTAGGAGTACAATTCCAAATCTTAGCGAATATATATGTTACACTTATCAAGAAGCAGAACGATCAAGTAAATCTAAAAGAAATCAAATCATGCAACGACGTTTTTCACTTGAAGAACCAAGCTAGGTTCTTTTAGCGATACCTCAATTCGAGGATGAACCTTGTAACATGAAAGAGGTTCTCTCATCACCAACATGAGTATATAGCTTCTTCAGTCGCATACAAGAAGCTATATGTCTAAGACGGTTTTGCAAAATTTCAGACTGACCACCTCTCCGGCGTCTACAACTATCTATTATGATAGTAAGGCAGTGATAACTTATACCAAGAATCCAAAATTTCATTAATATAGTAAACATATCGATATTAAGTGTCACTTCGTAGAGGATATGGTTGCACGAGGAGGAGTGAACATCGAGTATGTTCCCAATCATGAGATGACAGTAGAATCTCTCACAAAACCGATAGCCATTAATGTATTTGAAGAAAGCTTGGAGCCTCTAAGGTTACGTAGAGTATAGGATCATAACCTAGTTAAATGTAATGTTGCATTATGCAGTTGAATTTTGCATTTAATAATGTATGATTTGATTTTTCATTTGAGTAATAAAATCATCATTTTTCAAGTTTCACTATTAACAATACAAGAAAATAATGTTATATGTTAACATTCGCTAAAAGTATTGAGTATAGTAGACCATGTTGGATGGAGAAGTAGCCTACTCACACGAGTGTTTACCTTAGGTTTAACTATTAATTTGTTAGATTTTGAACATAAGTGTATATGCGAAAGCACGTTCATAATCATCGATTGCTGCCTTACAACAATTGCAAGATGAAGACGTATAGTTGATTTCCGAAATACACCATGGATAGTGGATTCATATGGGAAAGCTAGATAATCAATGTTGAGCACCTAAGTAGGCCTAGCATAATTCCATCTTAAAACAGGAGGCAACCCTAGACAATGATGGACTAAGGTAGAATACTTGAGCACGCTCTGACTCAAGCCTTTGCATGGTGTTTATACAATAAACATGTACTCCTTCTAGGAATGATAGAACACCATGACACATGATCATACCATGAGTGTTACAAGATTGAAGGATGAGAAATCTTATTGTAAAGATGATCTTAATTTCTCTAGTATGAGACCATGCACTAGCTATCCTTAGAACTCTTAACACATACCTGAAGTATGGAATTGATGTGTTGCTTTAGTGTATTGTCGAAGGTTATGCATGATTCAATTGGACGGGTCACGCTGATTTAGGATGCTAATTCATGATGGATCTTATGGTGTAAGAGAGAAAGACTGCTCTTAACACATTCACAAAGTTCCTGATTCATTAGGCACCTGTTATTAGGGCTGAACATGGGTCGGTTTGGTTCGATTCTGACCCAAGAACTGGAGCCGAACCAAAACTTGGTTCTTCCATTTTTTAAGAACCGGAACCAAACCTAAAAATCGAAAGAACCGAACAGAAAGATCCAAAGTTTCAGGACGGTTCCGGTTCGATTCTTGAGACTTTTTTCCAAGAAAAAAACACATTCAATCAAACTTTTATACATACAAATAAATTTTATAACATAATATTAAATCTACAAAAAAATTAAACCAACATAAAGGAAATCTACACCAAAGATTAAATCCAAAAATAAATTAAATTACAAAATCTATTATTTCAGAATAAATTTTTATTATATAATTACTACTTGTCCATATATATATATATATATATATATATATATAATTAATTAATTAATTAATTAATTGTTCATATATATACAATTGTCCATATATATATATAATTAATTGTTCATATATATATAATTTTTTGCTCTAATTTCGGTTCTTCAGTTCGGATTGGATATTGCTTAAGACCCAGACCTGAATCAAATAAAAAATTTTGTTCAGTTCGGTTCGGTTCGGAGAAAGTCAAAAGTCAACGGTTCTTTTCGGTTCCTGTTCTTTTCAGTACAGTTTGTTTATCTCTAAGATCCATGCTCAATCTTACCTATTATAGTTTCTCGGTGAAACATAATAGTGAACACAAATTAAGTTTTCTATAGATCAATGAGTTTTGAAAGCGGCAATTGCTTAAAGTGGATTGGGGTAAGGGCACATCATAAATGAAACAAAGCTTATGTGTGAAAGCATTGAGAGTAAGAAGCAAGTTTCGAGAACTACTTATATCCTTAACTAATGTACAATTGTATAGCTCATATTGTATGCCTATCGCACGGCCCATTTGTCGTATTACATATTGGATCTCAAATTTAGTGAATGTGTATTTATTTGAGTATTATGATGAATACATCCTATCATGTGCGAGTGCGAAATGTTGGAAAACGAGTCCACACATGCCCCGTCATGGATGAAACTTGAAGCTATACCCGAATTGATTAAACATTAATTTGGGTGGTTATCGTATTGGTTTTGATAAAACCAGTTCAGTTGGGTTAAGAGTTGGGTTACTAATTGGTTCAGAGAAACTCAACCCGATCAGTATAAATACTGACAAATTAGAAAACGCTAATCCATCGGTTCATAAGATGAACATAAAAAGAATAGAACATTCTCTCCCTCTCTCTATCATTGTTGTCGGCCATTTGGAGAAAAAGATTTTTTTTCTTACTTGCTCGCTCTGTGTAGATTTATTTGGTGGCTATTGGATTATAAATACACACCACATGGTCATCGGATTTTGTTATATGTGGTTAATAGCAACTAGCGTCTGTTTGTCTTCTTAGTATTCTGTCGAATCGGATTCTGTTAAAAAAATCTCGCAATCCACGCTACCGCAAGACTCCGACGAGTTTTTAAGTATACAAATAATACAGATTATACTATTAAAATCATTAAAAAGAAAATGATGAAACACGAGTGAATAACACGTGCCACTAGAGGACGAGAACCATAAAAACAAGCATAAACTGCCTCGTATATTATATGGAAGAGCCGTATAATCTTATTTATGTCCACAAACATATACACAGAATTAGAATCTCTACCTTTTTTCTCCCTCCTATCATCCCTCTAATGAAACAATTGATTGCATCAAACCCCACCCAACAATAATCTTTAAAGACACCCCACGAGGAGGTAGCTTTGTCCATAAAAAAATGCATCACTTTCATCTAAAATTCATCCAAAGATGACTATCTATAAAGAAACACTACATAAACAAAGCCTCAAATCTTAAATGACCCCTATTTCCACCTTCAAACGAACACAAAACGTTGAGAATGGGATGAGACTCGCCAAAGCGGCTTTGGTGATGGTGATGTGTTCTTTGTCAGCAAAATTATCCAAACCGGATCACGATGCATGAGATGTCATCTTTACTCTTTCTCACCAATGCTTCTGTCGTCAAACGCTTTCCTGCTGCTTGAGGATCTTTAATGGTTTTCACCAAATCAACTGCCTCCTGGTTCTTGATGACCTGTTGGAAGAGAGAAAAACCAATACTTTGTACTTCATCATTTAAAACTCTCTACAGCAATCTTAAGCCATAACTTGATTAATCTATGAAATCATTCACATGTATGCTGCACCTGATTTGACTTTTAAAGTAAAACCAGATGCATGAATCCAGAGTCCCGCACGAGGATGAGAACTGAGAGAGGCTGATGAATGACATAAAATTACTCCTATATTGGGGGGTGAAAATAAATTGATAAAATGAACTATACAACACTGTCTGATTTAAGACCACATAGTGCTAGTGCAAGTGACACATACAAGAGAATTCAAGTGCTCCTAACTATGTAACATGGATAACCAAAAGTATACCCATTACTCGTCAAGTAATTCAAAAGTTAAAAACACATTCTATCAATTAAATGCAGCAAAAATAGAGTTTTTACTAACTGGAGGGTGAATCCATAAGGATAAGCGCCATCTCAACTCATTCAATTTGGAAGAAGGAACCCCCTAAAAACAATCTTCTGGTGTAACTATCAAAACTTCCGAGGATACCCATCAGCAAATTTAAAATAGATGGGATAAATCACATCACAAACACACGGCTTCAAACATTTATTGATAGGAATCATCCTCCTACTTCCTGAAAGATATTTCAACACTAGACTCTATTAAGATGTCATACAAAGACAAAACAGTAGTCACAGCCTTTGAAGAACTAGGGAAGTACAAAAATGAAATTATATACCATATATAGTTCTATAAGTTTCACCATTGAATGGCAAGAGCCAGTTAAGTTCAATTTATCAGAATCACAATAAAGTATAAGCGGAGAAAATAATGAAAAAGGGAAGAGGAATGTAAAAGTCAAAGGATTCATCAGTTTGAGACATCTCAAGAACCCAAACAGATTTATTCCACATTTCACCGAGAATTGGCCACAATCTCAGTATTTGATTGTTGGAATGTGAATCTGTAGGTAAGTTCTACTCCAGTGCACAGGGTCCTGGAAAAAGTTAATACTCCCAAAACATCGACCCCACAACTGGACCATAAAAAAGAAAAAAGCAAGTTGCATTCCAGGAAGTGAGTTATAAAAATTTTGTTGATGAAATTCTTTTAATCAATAAAAATAATTGTATATGAAATAATTTATGCAACACTTGTGATACTATTGATACGTGAAAACTATGGCATATGCATTCTATACTCTAATTGAATAATATTATATACAAATTACATTATTAACTGGGATTTTACTTTCAGAGAACAAGATTTCCAACATTAAACTTTTTTATGTTTATAAAAAGTAAAGATTTAAATATAAATGTAGAGATTTAAAGGAACAAACATTTTTGCTACTACAACAATAAACCATGTCTCCCTCTCTCATTCTTCCATGCATGAAAAAATACTGGAAAAAAAAATCTTATATTCCTCCAATTACTTTCCCAACACTGAATGCAATGTCGAACAAAACATTATAGGAATCAAAAAGACTTATTATCTTATAGGCAATTCCTAATCACAAGGCTATCACATCCTAAGAGGTCTACCGTCTACCTACATTGCAGCAGCAATTGAATTAGACATGGCAGCAACAGAATAGACGTAAAGGCCTTTCTCAACCAAACTCAGAAATATTCAGATCAGGTGGCACAATTATCACACTCAATGATTCCTTCAAATAGTTCAAGAAAAACATGTCAGCAAATACCACTTAAACCAAACAAAAAAAAACACCATATTGCCATCATTTTTTTCCCTCTACTGCATCTGTGATGCAGAAAGATCTATCACCCTATGCTAAATGACAGTGATGCAACTAATTCACCTGGATTCTACAGTAAAAAAGTGCACTCTGCACTTGTAAAGCAATAAAAATATCCACCTTCAACTCTACCTGATTTGCATTCTCCATCAAGCTTCACTAATATTATAAACATTGTCCACCAGCTAGATCTAACGATTGATTTTTCTTGTCCATAATTTTATAATTACTTTCTTGAATCATCCCTGCACTAAGTTATTAAACCCCTCATATTTTCTAGCGAACTGTTTCCTTCCACAAGAATTTATAGACCTGTACAATCTAAAACCTAATGGTAAACTTAACAATCATTTAAAACTTTAGAGACTTGCAAAGCCCTCAAAAAAATAAACCAGCTTAGCTGGGCACAGCACATCTAAGAATACTCTTAACCACATCTACTAACAAACTACAAATGGCATAAATTAATTAAAATTGTATTTTTTATACATCTTATTTTTTGTCCTTATTGACATATATCTTTCTCTGTTTCTCTCATCTTTCATATTAAAAGGCAATAATTGTTTTCTTATTTGAATAAAAGGTCATTTCTAAATATTGTTTAAAATAAATCATGAGTCTGCCCTCCTGATCTCTTTCCTTCTGTTCTACAGATATCTGGCTTTGGCCAAGGCAAAGGAAAAATGATAAAAGAATTAGAAATGGTTGGCTGAATGCACAGAAGACATGTTTGAGGTAAGCTAACTTCACTTGTAAATGGATTTTGGAGTTGCAAACACATAAAATGGCTTGTTCATCATCATTCAAACAAAGCCAAAATAATAATCACTACAAAAAGAAATATCATACAAAAGAAGCTTTGTGTCATGATAACAATAGCAAACCTACTAGTGGTGCTCCAACAATTTATAAAAATTATGGTACTTATCTGTGAGCTGTGCTACAGTGACCTAATGAAAGTAAGACAGCAGAAAGGGCGAGGAGCAAAATAGATTCAAATGAAAGAACTTCAAATCCAGTATGTGCATTTCAAAATGCCAATAAGAGAATGAATAAGTTCTGAAAGAGAGTACACAAATGAAACACGCATGATTGCCACTAACCTTCCATAACCCATCACTAGCTAATATAACAAATTCCATGGTTGGGTCTATAGGAACATGTCTCACATCAGGTTCTGAACTTAAATGTGCTTTGAGACTATGATCCCCAAAAGCTCGTGCAACTGCTAGCTGACCATTAACCCTAGGAACATCTCCTGAAACCATTATGAACCTCTCAGCACAAAAAAAAATAGAAAAATAACTAAACAAATAATCTTTCAAATAAAAATGGAAATGACATCATTTTTTTACTAAAAAAACCATAACTAAATTATCTGTGACAACCACGAATCCATTTACTGTTTTTTGTATCTTGCTGAATATTTTTCAACTGTTATTCTCTGAGTAGATATAAAGAGCCTTGCATGTTTATCCTGATATTGGAAGGAAACGATTTCAGGAAAACAAAAAGCGCCATTAAGGTTTGGCAGCAAAAGATAAGAACTAAGGGGCACAGAAGTTAGTCTAAAACTGAAATAGTTTGAAGCTTTTAGAGAAATTTAGGGCACTCAGGGGCCAATATTTTCAAATGGTTTTTGGAAGCAACCTGGAGAACAACAACCAATACAACATTAGGTGGTTAGGTTTGTGCATTTCTCATGAATAGCATAAATTTGGATATTTGATTTGAATTTAACCACAAGGAATTCATGCAGGATTTAAATACGAGATGGTTCTGTCAAATTCCTTATCAGAGAGTAAAACTTATCTTATCAGAAACTTTTTTTTTTAACTACAACTTCATTATTGACTAGAAATATAATTATCCACTGCAGTTAAGAGCCAAAGCACATGAACCAACCGTACTAGGTGAGCCATCGTTGAGTTTTCAAGTATTGTTCTCATTTAAGATGTCGAGTGAGGGACATCAAGCAATATCACATAATCAAACATTTATTACCAGGGAGAGTTATAACGAAGCCACCCTGCTTCTCGATTCTTTTCCGCTCTGTGTGGGGCTCATGATCGACAGTAAGTTGATTGGCACAACCCCTCTCGCAAACAACTGCTCTAGAATCACCAAGATTCGCCACCCAAAGGTCTTTTCCGTCAATAACAATTGCAGTAACAGCAGTAGACCCACCAGGCCCTAATTGCATCGAGTTTTCCAATATGAAATTATCAGTGGAACGATATGCATTCACTATTGCAGTCTTAGGATCATTCCAGAAACTCGGCTGCATATCGCACAATAAGACATGGCCTTAAGAACACAAACAATTAAAAAATGAACTTCAAGCAATCAAATGGAATAATAAGAACACGAAGAAATTAAATTAACCTCTTGGAGTATGTTGTTGAATAAATTTTCTTTCAAGTAGTTGGGCACGCGATCGCCTAGATGACCATCGAAGATTGCGAATAAACCAAGCTCATGATTCTTACTTTTCCTATATTCAGCAAAATGATAATCCTCCATATCATGCCCTGATTTCCCTTCCACTAAGTGAAACCCATGCGACAACCGCTTACTCGACAATTTACTCCTCCCTTTACCGGAATCCGGCGACGATGACTTCATACATGCCGCCCTCTACAATAATTTCATTTTTTATTCAATTAACTCCCAATCAATCCAACCGTAATCATCAAACTAATCGGAAAAGAAAATTAATTAAAAGTCAAAATTAAACAGCAGTACCTTGATTTTTTCGAAGATACTGGTTTTGGCCGTGCGAGAAGCACTCGCGCCGGCAACGGAGTGTCTACTCATTCTCTCTTAACTGTCAGACATAAGAAAAGAAAGAAAAAGCCCAAAACGACGAAGTTTCTCTTCTCACTGCAACCTTCTCGGACGATCGGAGACGAAAGCCAGGACCAGAGAAGAGATGCGTTTACCGAATCCAATTCTTCTCTGTAACGAGTGCAGTTGCTTTTGTTGTTACGTACTTCTGGTTTAAGCGGCCGTCAAACTGTCGATTTTTCATTTCGTTTCCCATCTTTTCTCCTGTAATAATAGTATAAATAAAATTAAAAAAAAAAAAGAAAAAAGAAACTAACAAGTTTCCATGGGTTTTGCTAAATCGACGGCACCACCGGAATTCCGTGTGTCACCCAATATAAATTTTCGGACGCACAACGCGGAGTTTTGATTTCTTTGTTTGCGTCAAACGTTTGAATACTAGCAGTATGTATTGTATATTCACTACGTTAATTTGCATCATCGTCCATTAATTAATGGATATTGTATTATATAATGTTATATTCTGTATACACGGATTAATAAATATTAATTTTTGTAGTAGAATATATTAATTTTATATTTTTTTTCTATTTATACTATTTAAATAAATATATTAGTATTAATATTTTTTAAACATAACAATTATATTAAATAAAGATAATAATATAATTTTGGTAATAAATAATTGAATGAGAAAAGAAAATGTCTATATTTAACATTTAAAATAAAAAATAGTATGTCATTTTATTATTTAAAAAAATTATGAAATAAAAAACATATCGATAATATTAGGATGGAGAGAATATTATATTATATTATATTATATAAAAAATATTATGATTATTATATGTGATGTAGTCTGAGAAATGATGATGAGGGCATAGCTTGGGTGTTGTTTTGGCAATTAATTTCCGCGTGGGTACCACTAAACCTTTGAGTTCCATTTTCCATGAAACTTCCCAGTTTCCCAGCTCCCACCAATCACTGTGCTTTGGTTTTTAGTCGCCTTCATACTTATATTTGTTCAATTTTTGACCTATCAAGATTATGACACCTATCCTTCAGAAATCCTGGTCAACTATTTTGGGTAACTCGACGTTTGTAAATAGAGATATTATGGTAATTTATACTTTACCAGATGAGTATCAATCCTATTTATATTTATTTAATACAAGTATTATCTATTTTAATTGAATATAAGTATATATACGGATAATAATCATATTTTACTGTATAGATACGTGTATAGTATAAATATAGAAATATCTTATCTATGTTGTTATTCGTACCCTTATCAATTTGGTAATATTTATACCCGCGCTCATTACTCGTTACTCATATCCGTTGTATACACATATATATACATATATATGTACATATATATCTGCACACACATACATATACATATATATAGAGAGAGAGTGTATTTTAAAGGTAAATAAATTTTTATATTGAATAAATTGATTTATGATTAGAATGAGACTATAAATATATTTTGTTAGATATTATAGTTTTTATGTAAGTAGAATGAGATGTTACTTTTGAAAAATTATTATTATAGTCTTATGTTCAAAGAGATTATTATAACTAAAATATTGGGTAAAATTTTTGTATATAAAACTTATTCATATAGTATTGACATATAATTAATTGTACAACAAATCACGCATGAGAGTTCAAAAACAATATTTTTTATCTAACATTTTTGTATATTTTGGTCTAACATATTTTGGTATATTATCGTCACAAATATAACATTTGGTCTAACATTTTCTCCACAGTAAGAGATTTGAAAGAGTTGTAATTTAGATATTGCAATGGAAATGTTGGAAACACTGCTCAACTTCATCCTTGTATAATATTTTAAATTATAATTTTTGTATAAATTCTCCGTCAAGTAATAACTTATTACATTACTATTTCATTAACTACATTCAATTGTAAATTATAGCTTTTATATTATGTTGTATGAATATAGTATTTTATATTGTCTCATGTACTTTTTCAATCTATTATTTTAAATTAGTGATATATTATTTTTAAGTTAATTAACTAAAATTTATACCATAGATAAATAGGTACCCTACAGATAGACAAGTACATGAGTAAAGTACGAGTGATAATTTTTTGTCACTCACACGAGTATGAATATAAAATATTAACTACGGATACATATAAGAATATTGATATACACTACTCATTATTATTTATAATTTTAACTCTAATTTAATAATTTATAACTTATTGATGATCTACAGCTTAATATTACCATAATGGAACTTTACTTGGTTCCTTTTTTGTCAACGTGAATCATTTTTCAGGGTGACCGGAGTGATTGAAATCCGAGTAAATTGAAAACTGAAAATCAGAAAACGAATGAATGAAAGGCGAATAAAGTGGGTTCTTGGGCAAACAGAATTCTGTGACGTTGCTATCAAAAAGGACAGTTGGCCCGAACA
>CAODLS012330236.1:0-10669 GCA_948243855.1 Flueggea neowawraea | reverse complement strand
AGGCCTAAGACTGTTACAAAGATTCAAAGTTTTTTTGGGGATGGCCAAGTACTATAAGAGATTTATCCAGGATTTTTATCCAGGATTTTTCTAGGATTGCAGCTTCTATGACTTGGTTAACTCAAAAAGAAGTTAAATTTCTTTAATTTGGCAGAGGTGAGGAGAGTTTTCAAAAATTGAAGGAATGTTTAACGAGTGCACCAATTTTAGCTTTGTCGTTAGGTTCTAGAGGTTTTGCAGTATATTGTGATGCATCCAGAGTTGGCTTATGCATCTAGAGTTGGCAATCACTTAGGTTGTGTGTTGATGCAATATGGCAGAGTGATTGCCTATGCATCAAGAAAACTTAAGAAGCATGAACAAAATTATCCGACGCATGATCTTGAGTTAGCAACGATAGTGTTTGCACTCAAAATTTTGAGACATTATTTGTAGGGAAAATAATTTCTGAGTCCCATAGGTTTACCCTAATTAGTAGGTTGATCCTTATGTTTTTAAGATATTGCATACACATCCCTGGGTAAGAAACTAGGCTACACTTAAGTCATTCCGTTAGTGATTTGTTAGTATTCTGTTAGTGAACTGCTGATGTGTTTCATTCTTTTGTTCAAATAAAAATTTAAAGACAAAAATATCCCGCATCTATTTTTTAAAACCATAAACCTTAATTTCAATTTCTAAAAAAGATAGTTCTTTAATTTATGAACTGCAAATGTAGTACTTCTCTGAGTCCACAAACAGAAATCTATAGAACAATCACAACCCAAAACGCAAATCTAACTAAGAAAACACAGCACAAAAGAAAAATTTAACATCAAACATCATCAAGAAAACACATTATGCAATTAAAATCAGAGTCAATTAAATCAACTCTGATTGCTCAATTTATGTTTGATGGTAGTGGAGGCCAATTTATTGTCCTATCCCTCTTCCTTCTCTCCCTTCTGTCTAACACGATGCAAGCGGCGAATAGCATGTGGTGGCAACAGTGGAAAACCAAAACCCAACAACAACCAAATAAAATTTAGAAACCATTTCTCTCTTTCCCTAGAAATCAAATCAAACCCAGAATCATCTCTCTCTTTCCCCAACATCATTCACGACTAACTGATTAGAGCAAATGGGTGTTGATCGACAAAACCCATCAACACCATTCACCAACACCACTGCAAAATGTAGGTCCCTCTTTTTTGCATTTCTCGGGAACTCTCATCAATCAGAGGCATATAATTCCCAAAAGCATCATCATCGTCCTCTTATTCACTGCCTTCTCCACCAAACTTGTTTCATCTTCTACCTATTTCACACACCTCACCAAACCTTGAACCATTTTTCAAACAACCAAAATAAGCCACCATAAACCTAGTCACCACTGTAACAAATAAGCCTAAAAACCATCATCCAACAATCATCGTTGCATCTTGAAACAAAGTCGTCACACACAGTTCCAATTTATACACATTTTCTTAATCTATTGTTTATATCTACTCAGCGCCTAAAAGTTTCTTTTTCTTCTCACCCATATTTCTCTTTTTTATTTATCTGTAAAACATAAAAATCAAATGAGTTTAATTTTTTTAAAAGTCAATAGAATAAGAATAACAAAGGAATTGAAACCCTATACCTATTAGAGATGTCTTGAATCGTGGGAGGAGGTTCGTTTTTCTTCTTAATGCCAAACACTTTTCCTCTTCAATTGTTGCAGTTCGAGATCTAGCGATGAACATAGGCAGAAATTGACGAGATTTTGATTTCTTTGTTTTTTTTTTCTCTATCTCTGCAGATTACAAAGGAGAAGATGTCTTATTTTTTCAACGTAGAAAACAACAGGACCAAAATAAAAGACGTAGAAACCAAAAGGAGAGTTGAGGAATGGGGATGAAGGTCCAGATCTAAAAGAGAATGAATGAGATGCAGTGGTGAAGGTGTGGCGTCGAGAGAGGAAAAGAAGAGGGGGAAGAGATCTGGTGAGGGGAAGGAGAGAGAGAGAAGAGAGAGAGAAGAGAGAGAGAGAGAGAGAGATAGAGAGCAAATGAGAGAAATGAGGATTGAATATGGGTTGTCATTCTTAAGAAAGGATAATTAGGTCATTTTATTTTTCTGTTAATTCTATCTGTCAAAAACAACTTTGAGGGATGTGTATGCTACATCCAAAAACCATGAGGACCTACCTACTAATTAGGGTATACCTAAGAGACTTGAAAATTATTTTCCCTTATTTGTATGGTGAAACCTTCAAAATCTTTACTAATCATAAGAGTGTAAGGTATATTTTTGGGCAACGATATTTGACTTTGTGGTAGAGACGTTAGTTAGAATTGCTAAAGGATTATGATTGTACCATATCATATCATCCTATTAAGGCCAACGTTGTTGCCGATGCTTTAAGTAGGAAGTCGATGGGTAGTTTAGCCCATTTTTTAGTCAAGAGATGCCCCATAGTGTTGGAATGGCAGAGATTATTAGAAAATGATGCTAAATTACAGGTTGGTGACTCAGGAATGTTGTTCGGTCACATTGGGACGAGGCATGTTTTTTTGGATCAGATTTAAGAGGCTCAAAAGGAAGATACCGAGATTTAGAGTTTGATTGAAAAGGCTAAGATGGTTGGTATACCTAGATTCAGTATTGATGATTCTAAAATTTTGTGGTTCGGGTCGAGGTTTTCTGTACCATCTTTAGACGTTTTACGAGAAGAGATTCTAACCGAAGGTCATAACTCCATATATTTTATACATCCAGGATACATTAAGATGTATCAAAAATCTTCGATAATCCTATTAGTGGCCAGGTATGAAGAAAGATACTAGTGAGTTTGTTAATTGGTGTTTGACCTGTCAACAAGCTAAATTTGAGCATCAGCATCCTTCTGGTTTGTTACAACATATGTCACTCCCATCGTAGAAATGGAATCGTATCACGATGGATTTTGTAGTTGACTTACCAAAGACATCTTCTGGATATGATTCCATCTAGGTCATTGTTGATTGATTGACCAAATCTGCTCATTTTCTCCCTATCAAGACAACATATAGAGTGGCACGATTAGCAAAGTTGTATATTGACATAATTGTATGTTTACATGGTATGCCAGTTTTCATAATATCTGACATATGACCTCAATTTACTTCACAATTCTAACATAAAGTACAGGAAGAGTTGGGTACTCGAGTAGATTTCAGTATTGCTTTCCTTCCACAGACTAATGGACAATTTGAACGTATGAATCAAACTTTGGAAGAAATGTTGAGACCATACGCTCTGGATTTTGCTAGTAATTAGGATTTTCATTTGCCTCTAATAGAGTTTGCATATAATAACTCGTACCATTTGAGTATCGATATGGCACCATATGAGGCACTATATGGTAGAAAATGTAGATCTCCTTTATATTGGGCCAACGCTGGTGAAAGAGAACCATTAGGGCCAGATCTTATTTTGGAGACTACGGAGAAAGTCAAGTTAATACAACAACGAGTTCAGATAGCACATAGTCGTCAGAAGAGTTACACTGATCCAAAGCATAAACATTTAGAGTTTTCAGTTGGAGATCATGAATTTCTTAAAGTATCACCTATGAAAGGTGTTATGAGATTTGGAAAGAAGGGTAAGTTGAGCCCGAGATATATTGGTTCGTTTGAGATTATCGACCGTGTCGGAACTATTGCTTATGAATTGACATTACCACCTCAATTTGCTTCAGTACATCTAGCCTTTCATATTTTACTTCCAAGGAAATATATCTCTGATCCATCACATATTCAAGCACCTCAGTTGGTTAAGATTAGGCCTGACTTGTCTTACAACGAGACTCCAACAAGGATTGTTCATCGGCAAGTCAAGAGACTCCGAAATAAAGAGATAACATCAGTGAAAGTAATATGCAGACATCATTCAATTGAGGAGGCTACTTGGGAGACCAAAATGAGATGCAGCATAAATATCTGCACCTGTTTGATTCTATTGATTCTTAGGTCAGTATCTTTTTCTTTCTGTTTCTGCATTTTTACATTTTCTATTAAATGTTACATATTTGAGTTTGAGAGTATTAAAACATTAGGAAGATTTTAGTTTGCCTTTCTACAATTAGTATATGGGATTTTGGATTAGGTTTGAATTGGGATATTTGGGTTTGACTTTAGTCGATGACGAATTTCTTTTGAGGGGGGAGTGTGTAAGGACCTGTTCGTTTTAGTTAAGTCATTGAATAATTTTACGAATTTCATTTGAAGGAAGTTTTGACTACTCGAGTAAAATGAAATGTAACTCAAGCAAAATAAGGTTTAGATAACTTGAGTTAAATGCAAGATTACTCGAGTTATAAGGGTGTCAGATTACTCAAGTAATAATTGTGATTTACTCGAGTAACAAACGAGGCTTTAAGTTGAGTTAACAAGTGGATAACTCGAGTTAGACAAATTTCTGGGCAAGCGGTGAAGTCGGTTATTTGGTTTTAAGTATGGTTCCTTTCACTTGCTTCCCTTAGGACCTTCTTTAAACCTTTAGAGACATTTCCTCTCGTTTCTTTAGCTTCCTTGATCATCTTTCCAAGAATTTGATGTAAGAATCTGATCTTGGCTTGGTTCTTCATTTCTAGTTCATATATTATCTTTTAAGTGGAAAATTATGTGGCTGAAATTGGTTGTTTTTTAACGAGAATGGATCTGAGACATAGATAATTGATGTAATGATTGGATATAGGTCGTTTAGTACTGAATTGAATTGAGTTTGTTATTGAAATGGTTCAAATTGAGCAAGAACATAAAAAGAGGATGGATTTTGATTTATTTTAGGTCTGTTGGAGTTATATTTGATGATTTATAAGGTTCTGATGTTTAACAAATGCTGATAGAACGTTAATATAGATAAATAAACTTGATTTGAAACATTTGGAATGGTTTAAACAGCGATTGTGGAGATTGGACGAATTTTGGATTCTAGGTTGGTGTCTTACTCAAGTTAACAATATGCCTAACTCGAGTAAGTTGTGCATGTGTCTAACTCGAGTAAGCAATTAGGCTAACTCAAGTAAGACGTGTATCCGAGGGACTAAAAGTGTAATTTTATATTTTATATTTTATATTATTGAGGACTAATATTGATAATTCCTATATTTTGAGGACTAAATTGACATTATTTAACACTTTGGGGACTGATTTGATATTTTGATAAGTTTGAGGACTAAATTGTAATTTTACGTAGAATTTTCGAGATGAAAGCGATAGATCTTTGATCGAAATAGGTTTTTAGCATTGAGAAAGTATTTGCATTTTCATTTTATACATTTTGTACTGCCACAATACTAGTGACATATTTTGATCCATCTTATTTACGTTTGTTTTAGCTTTTTGTACCTACCATCGAGACTAGCCCCAGCCCCCTACTAATGGTGCGTGATTAGTCTATCTTTGTACTCCAGGTGAGTGCAGTGGTAGTTTTAGACACTTAGGTTGTATATTTTGAAATTATATTGTTTTTGTTATGTTAGGATATTATCTGAAATTTAATTAATTAACAGTTTGGCTAAATTAAAACCAGTTATATGATAATCTTGTTTTCTGTATTTTTGAAACTGTTATATATCAGTTTTCTGGTTTCATCCTATGATACGTCTATTCGTTTCATATGGATTTTATATATTTTATGATTTGATATGGGACACCTAGCTACGAGGTCCGTAGCCTTTGGTATCTGAATGCTCTTAGAAGACCTTCGTTACCAGGGTAATATGGTAATCGTATGTCTGGCCAGACACATGTATTTTAGTAACACAATCACTCCTGTATTCGGATTTATTACAGATCCTGTTATGTAGTGGTATAGCCACTTCTGTATCTAGTCCTACTATCCGATCTTGCTACATACGTACATACATACATACATACATACATACATACATATAAAAACATTGTATGATCGTATGTTGTTTGCCTTGATTGTTAACGTTCTAGAAATGATTTCAAAAATACTATTGTTAGTAGCATCTATATTATATTATATCTATACGTTTGCGGTATTTTTGAAATGTTTTCAAAACAAACTTTGTGATGCACGTATGAGGCGATCTAGAGTGTTGTCCCTCACTGAGATTTATCTCACCCCCCTTAATATATTTTAGGTATATATTTTTGGCATTCAATGACCGTTCGAGTTCGATGTCCGACACTCAGTGAGGCATTCCTTTTGGCAGTGAATGCCCTTTTGATCTGGATTTGTATATTTATGCATTAGAGTTCCACACCGAGTTGCTGATGGGTATTGGGTTGCATTTTGCATTTTGATTTTGTTTTACCCTGACATATATTTGTTTGTTGTTTTGATTATATTTTGATATTTTTCTATTTTGATATATTTCTTGTACATTTATATAATTTTGTATACATGTACAAATTTAGGTTTAGACTTAGCTTTGTTAAACTATTTTACAAATGGTTTTAAGTAAAGACATTGGATAGAATATTTGATTTTTCAATGCTTGTGCGAAGTGGACTTCTGGCTCAGTTCACCTCGTACGCTAGTCATGGTCCATTTTCGGATCGTGGCAGTTGCGTACTTGATAGCGACAAACACAAAAAATAGTTGGCTTACCTTTACCAATTGGATGAATCCAGAAGCCTTCTTTATGAAGTAAATATAGGAAGTGTGCTTAAAACTGGAAGCTGAAGAGAGAGTAAAAATATTATTAACAAAATTACAAAAAAAAAAAGAGAAGAGAACTTGTCTGGTTTGGAGCAACAGAATTTGTATATAAATAAATATTAACATATTCAAAATCTATATCTATATAAATGGATTAACATATAAATTGTTATAAAAAAGTGTATAAGTGGATTTATATAGGAAGAAGCTTCTTTGCACTTAATGCCATGCTCATATGAAAGAATATATTGCCACAAAAGCTATTACTGAAGCAAACAAATGGATTACCAAGAGTCCAAACTATATAATATGAACCTTCCATCCACCCAATACTTCAAGTTGAGCATAGTCTAGGAAGTTTTATATATTAAGCTTAGAGAAACTGGATTAATTAACAAAGTCGTAATACCTTATTTACTATGACATGGTCGGCATAAGAAATTTGTTCCACTGCCTCATTGACTACACCCTTTGGCTTAATCTCATTCAGATGAAAAGCAGCATGTTTGGCATCTACCAAAGTGGTGACACCATCCAGCTTAACATCATTGGAAACCGTATCCTAGGCATAAAATGTTTGAATGATTGATGCTGGATTTTCCGAGCCTGTGGAGTTTCATCTAAAATTTATGACATCCATTATTTCCAATAAAGTAAGTTATCATATGGGAGCACAAGTTAAATGAGAACACACATAGCAACACTCAAATCCACCAAAAACTTAGAGAAGCAAACAATGAGGTTTCCACTCTAACAATATTCTGCAAACCACTATGATTGAATAGTTCTCACCTGTTGTCTCTATTACAATATGATCAAATTTCCCTTTCTTCCTATTGACCAATTCCCCAATCATCCTCACAAGATCGCCCCTCACTGTACAGCACAGACAACCATTGTTCAGCATAACTATATCTTCAAGCCCAGTAGTCTTTGCAGCCACCAGAGAACCATCAATGTCTATTTCACCAAACTGAAAGTTCAACATTACATATGGTCATTACTTGAACAATAATAGTTCATAAATGATTTCTGCCAATCACATAAATTTTCCCAACCACACAATGAATACAAATCTGTAACTAAGAATACAGAAGAATTTAAAAACCTAATTTAAAAAAGTAAATCAATGCAGATCCAATTGAAGCAATTGCCAAAACAGATGACAAATACAAGATGCTGATCAAAATTAAAAAATAGACTCAAAAAATGGTTTCATACCTCATTCTCAATTACTGCTATACGCTTTCCATGGTCCGCAGTCAAGATATGGTTGAGCAATGTTGTCTGTTTAACACCACGAATAGCACATCCAACAAAAGCAAAAAATTTCACCCAATGAGACTAAAAGTGGAAAATTTATCGAGAATATCTATAAGGAGTTAAGATATCTCAAGATATTCAACCGCTAAAGAGTGAAGACATTTAAAAGAATTAAGAAAGACTTTGTGGTGTATATTTGGGTTAATTTCTGGCTGTCACCGGAACAGTGGGCAAAAATCATAAGCGTGTCAAAGTAATTTCAACAAAGAGAAAGTTCCTACTTTTTTAAACAAAAAAGGGTCTTTACTATAGCACGAATTATCAAAAGAACAAGCACACAACATTTGCTCTACCTTCCCGGAGCCCAAGAATCCAGTGATGATGGTGGCAGGAATCCGATTATCGGGAGGAATCTTGGAGACCACATCGGAATCCTCGCTCTGGGATGGGACGGTGGTGCTGGTGGCGGCTGCGGAGAACCTGCGGCAGCGAAGAGCGGTAGTGGGTTTAGAGAAACGGAGGGTTAAAGTAGAATAATGGAAAGAGCGTGAAGTGTTGGTGTGAATAGATAAGGAAGTGGGGATTCTGGAGAGTTGGGTTCTATAGCGAGAAGTGATGGAGAGGAAAGTGGTAGCTATGTCCAGTGATAGCGAAGCCATCAGAGAGAGAGAGAGAGAGAGAGAGAGAGAGAGAGAGAGAGAGAGTTTTGGATTGAAGCGAGTGAAGAAGAGGGTGAGGGTTTTAGATTTTGAGGAGGGTTTAGATTTTTTCCTCCGATGTCTTGTGAGTTGGCACTCAGATTTTGGATACTTCTTTGCTTTCCGGGGATATTTACTGTAGGGTGTAGAGTCTTCTCACTTTGCAAGCGTTTGTTTCTACCATTCTTTTTTTTGTTGAGATTTTTTTTCCATCTTTATTATTACCATTATTTGTTTTTCTTTTTTTCTTTGACTGCAAAAGTAGTCATTTCACTCGACTAAATCCTCCGCAAAAAATGCAAGATCGTCTAAATGAGTTACGTTTAGATTTTTCTAGTTTAACCAGAATTTTCAAGGTTGAGTTTTGGACATACAACTATTTTAAAATTTTTTAGAAAGATCTTGACCACCCTTTGAAGTTTTACTCTAGTTGAATCCAGATTAGTCAGGTTCTATGGAATTTAAAAATCAGATGGCTGAAAAAAAGAAATTATTTGCAAAAAAAAAAAGTGAAAATACAATGAAAAAGGAAACAATCATCTAGATCTACTAGCCCAAAATGGTCCTTGACAATCGCATTAGACATTGAACTAGACCAACCCACCACCAATATACACTGAGTTAATTACATGGTATGTCTCATTTAAACACTCAATTTTCACATTTGTCAGCCCATGATTTACAATCTCAGCATGTCACAATACATTTACATGTTCTTGAATGTGCCACATTTTAGAATACTAATTTTAAAAATACCAGATTTTTATCCTTTAAAATGCATTTTCTCCTAAAATCAAAATCTCTCCACTCAAAATCTAGTTTTTCTCTCTTATATCTCCTGCTCTCTCTTCATTTGTCACTGTTCCCTATCATCTATCTTCATCTTCTAGATCTGGTCCTTCTCTCTGTCTCTTCCCCTCCCATCATAGTCTCGCTCTCTCTTCTCTGTTCATACTCGTCTGCCACCATACTCTCCTCTATTGCTCTATCTTCCATTCCTTGACTTCGATCTACGCCGCTCTCGCTTCGATCTCTGACAAGAAGAAAACGAAGACGACAATGATTTGATATCGAACGAAGATTTGGTTCGCGTCAGGTCTTGGTGAAACAAACGACAGTGAAGAGAACGACATAACTATTCGAGGTGGCGGTGCCTGGGAGCAGTCGCGTGATGGTGGCTAGATGGGAAGAAGGCGGCAGCTATATTGATGTTATTGATGGAGGCGGCGACTAGGACTGCCTTGTTAAATTTTCTAAAATTATGAAAATGACCTAATTTGTTCACAGAAGTTCTTAAATAAATGTTGTTTGGATTTTAAATTTGTTCTTAAATTTGTGAGGCTTTAGTGCTTAAATTTGTAAAATAAAAACTTTTGTTTGTAGACGTATGTTGGATATTGCGAATATATTTTTGTTGTTTGTTGTTGTGCGATTTTTTGCAGATTGATTTTGTCAAGTTTGGTTGTTTTTATTGAGTTTTGTGGTGGCGGCGGCCGCAGAAATCGATCTAGTGTTGGTGGTGGTGAGAATCTAAATTTGATGTTGTGTAAACTTTTGAAAAGCTTCTGAAGATTATTGAAGATTCCCTGAAGACCTCGTGAAGACCTCTGAAGACCCTCTAAAGTTTGTTAAAGAATTTTGTAGACCATTATAGACCTTTGAATGCCCTCTGAAATTAATATTGTGTACACTTTTGAAAAGTTTCTGAAGACCACCTGAAGACTACTAAAGACCCTGTAAAGACGCTTTGAAGACTTCTGAAAACCCTCTGAAAATCTTTAATGGTTTTTGTAGACCATTGTACACTTTTGAAGGCTTTCTGAAATCACATTTGTAAACTAAAAAAAAAAGACCGACATCAAATAAATTAAAATTTTATAAATTCTGTGTATATCAAATATATGTAAACAAATTATACAGCTTAATTTTAAAAAAATGAAAACTCTCT
Source organism: Flueggea neowawraea (assembly GCA_948243855.1). NCBI lineage: Eukaryota > Viridiplantae > Streptophyta > Magnoliopsida > Malpighiales > Phyllanthaceae > Flueggea > Flueggea neowawraea. The sequence goes on along the minus strand of CAODLS012330236.1, from coordinate 121 downwards.
TTTGAAGACCTTCTGAAGACTACCGAAGACCTTTTGAAAAAAAACAGTTTTTTGTATTAAAATTCATTTTTCACAAAAAAAATCAATATATCAAGAAAATATCGCAATTTCTCACCAATAC